>VALG01015732.1:4366-30021 GCA_009835305.1 Ipomoea purpurea | reverse complement strand
CTACCAACTGCACTAAGATTTCACCTTTCAAAAGTCCTTTTAGAAGCACCCATAGCCCAATCACTTTCCTAACCCTTCTAAAAACCCTAACTTTAAAGCCCCAAAGCAAACATAAATCATTAAACACACAAGGATAGTTAGGGTAGTTATATTATTTTTTACTTTTGCCATTTGTTCCAGGATTTGAGTTCATTACTTCAGCCATAATCCGAATTTTGCGAAATTGATCCTGAAAACCAGCATTTATTTTCTTTAGTATGCCCTCACTGCTCTTCTCACCATGCATATGCGACATTGAGTTTCAATTCTGATTTGATGGCTTTTTCAATTCTACTGGTCCAATAGTAGGGTTATCTCTTACTTATCCTCATACTATCTTCAATCACTTTTGGTTCACAAATTGCCAAGCTGTATTTTAGATTTACATTTGTGTACTGCAGTTAGTGTTTTAGCTGGAAGCATTTTAACTTTCATCCCAGAACCAGTAGCTTGAAATGGCATGGCTTTACACATGCAACTGAAACTCTCTTTGGTCATTTTTCACATAGTGAATGTTTCCTTTGTGTAGACCGCATAATTTATCATCGCCTTCTTGAATTGATTCCCATCATCATATAGAGTTCCCAGTTCAAGCCCATTAAAACATTAGGATTATATGAAGGGTTTTGAATCTACTTGTTGCCTTCTTGGATTGCTGAAATGATGCTTCTTCATCCTCTTGTTCAGATTGATAACTTGGGGGGTCTTCAGAGTCATAATATTGACTCTCCACTTCTTCATTCATATTCCCACCTACATTTTCGGGTTCAATCTCTACCATTCTACCCTCTCTATTGTCCTCATACATCATTAGATGAGGCAGTCCGCAGTATGACATTCTACATTCACAAAGTCAATTATCTTCATCACTGTTTTCTATTTCTTCCCCTTCTAAATCATCACCCAATAACTGCTCTTCATCATCTTCTTCCCCTACTAAATCATCACCCAAGAACTGCTCTTCATCACCCAAGAATTGCTTCTCATCACCCTGTTTTCAGTTCGAGCCTGTTCACTCTCAACCCCAGGGTCATATTTAAGCTTCTAATACAACATCATCTCGAAACTACCTCATTTACAGGTACGGGTAATGCTAACTCTGGAACTACCTCTGCATCGTTTATACCATGCTCAACAAATAAATCACTTGACCCACATACATGCAAAATGAATAAGGTCAAGTGTACTTCTGTCGTTATTGAGCATATGTAGATTCTCCATATGCTCATGAGGTAATTTATACGACAGAGATTGAATTTTACCATACTTGTTCTCTTTAATATATTTCAGCAAATGAGGATACGATAAATAATCCGGGTCCATAATAACCTCTTCAACCTCACCATTTACATAGTTCATAACAGGGTGTTGGACAAAACTACCACCATGATGGAATTCTTATACGTATAGTGGAATGCATTCTAAAAAAAAAAAAAAAAAAAAAAAAAAAAAAAAAAAAAAAAAAAAAACAAACAAACAAACATTTCAATTAAAATCAATAAACTCTAAGTACATCAGAAAGAAAAATATATTATAGATTTAAGCAATACAAACACCTATAAATTTAAGCAATACAAATCCCAGATTTAAAGCCAAATCCTAAGTATATTAGAAAGAAAAACCAATTCAAAATGCTTCTATTACAATACAATGTTAGTACTCTATAAATTTAACATACACTTAAAACAAACACTATGTGTAGGGGGACCACAACAAGTCAAAAAAAAATATGCTGCCAAACATTAAAGAAAAATGCAGGACTACACCACCCAAGTTTTTCTCATTTTTAACTGCATTTTAAGGGACCCATATCACAAAGCAATCCAAATTCACACAAGTTAAAAAAAAACCACTGCCAAGACTTTAATATACAAATACCCATATCTATGCCTGCAAATATACAAAACCCATATTTTTACTTTCAAATATACAAGGGATAGGTTTATTACCTCTTTTCAGACTCGTCCGACTGCTCGCTGTCCGTGGATGAAGAAAAACTGACTGCTACAACCTCGTCTTCCAAGTTCCAACTATTACAGAGTCGTCTGACTGCTCATTTACTACCAATAGCTTCGTCTTCAAGCTCCAATCAACAATAATAGGCTTCGTCGAGTTGTTAGCCTATGATATTCCTTCATAAATTTCAATTCTAGGTGAATGAAGGTTGAGACTGAAGAGAGAATTGATTTTGATAGGTCTTAGGGTTCTGGAGTTCGTTTCAGCTTTCCCAATTTTAATTTCCCCATTTCCCCTTTATTAACTTATTTCGTTTTTCTTATTTCTATTTTTAATATTTTGTTTCTCCCCCCCACCCCCCCCCCAATTTTGTTTCCTTTTTTTTTTTTTTGCTGAGTGCAAGCCAAATGTGTAAAGATTGTGCCTAGTCAGCGTCTACAAAGCATTTTACCTGAGATTGCAGGTGGTTTACCCGGTCAGTGGGTCTTCTTGCATTGAGATAAGTGTTCGTGTGTCTAATTGCAACTTTAGAAAGTTGGAGGGCTAATTGACTCCTTATGAAAAGTTTGAGGGCCTATTTGACCCTTTTCCCTAAACTGTATTATAAAGATTATTGATTTTTAGTTACTAAATTATGTTACATTGAAATTAAAAATATTTATAAAAGACTTTTAATTTTGGTTTGCTCTTAAATATTAAAAATATTAAGATGTATTATGTAACCTCAATAATTTAGAGGAATCAAAATACATATAGTTGCAATTTTGATAGCATCACTAGCTTGATTACTACCGAGTATTATACAAAGTAATTATTATCTCATGATATAGAGAAATTTTCACATAAAATTTACATGTAGAATTCACCGAGTAGGTGTATTTAAACTAAAATATGTTTTTTAAAAAACCATGTTGTGCACACAATATTTTAATATTTTTTTTATTTCTATTGTACCTAAGCCATTTAGTATATTTTCTAATCAATTCAATAAAATCACTTCAAACTTTGAAGTCCTTCTTGAACACATAAATTTAGAACATGGGTGCAACATCTAATATGCAATAATTGACCATTAACCGGCGCTAAATGTAAGTTTTTAAGTAAAAGGTATATAGATCTATTATGCAATAATTGACTATGATCCGCCTTCCGCACCAGTACAGTCCAGGTCGGCTCGTGGGCGTCGTGTGAAGCGGGCCACGGGTTCAGACTCATGGGATGGCGTTGCGGAGTCGGTCCCGTGACTCGCAGCCGCCCGCCTTGGTTGCTCAGGTTGGTATTTCGAAACCACATGTTACTCGTAGGCGGTTGTGTATCAGGAGTGGCGTGAGACTATGGGCCTCGAGTTCAACGCCTTGTTGCAGAATCAGACTTGGAGGCTAGTACCGTTTACACTTGGGATGAATGTGGTTGGGTGTAAATGGATTTTCCATAAGAAGATGAAGGCGGATGGAACGGTGGAGCGTCACAAGCTCGTTTGCTTGCCAAGGGCTTTAACTAGGTGGCTGGACAGGACTTTTTCGACACATTCAGCCCGGTGCCCAAGCCGACCACATTTCATCTCTTACTTTCATTGGCCATTTCGTGTGGTTGGTCCATCTGTCAATTGGATGTTCACAATGCTTTCTTGAATGGTAAACTTGCTGAAACGGTGTATATGAGGCAGCCGCCCAGGTATGAGGACAAGCTGCCGCATATCATATGTGCTTGTTGCATCGGTCCTTGTATGACTTGAAGCAAGTTCCACGAGCCTGGTTTGATAGGTTGCGTTTATTTTGCTTTTGGTTGGTTGTATGGCTTGGTTGGTTTTCGTTGTTTGTTTATGCTTGTGAACCTGTTCAGTTGTACTTGCGAGTTTATGTGGACAATATCTTAGTGATGGGGTTTGACTTTTCTCGTGTGTCTGATCTTGTTGTTAAGATGGGTACTGAGTTTAAAATCCGTGATATGGGTGCCCTGTCCTTTTTCCTTGGTATTGAGAAGGTTCAGGTTCGGATGATCTACTTCTTTTGCAGCAGCGATATATGAAGGATATTCTGAAGTGGGCAGGTATGGTGGATTGTAAGGCTCTTGTCACTCCTATTTCTTTGACTCGTGTGGATGACGGTGATCCGGTTTCATACGTTGATCCCACGCAGTATCGGAGTCTCGTTTGGGTTTTGCAGTATCTCATGGTCACGGGGCCTGACCTGTCGTTTGTGGTGAATAAGTTGTGCCAGCACATGCATGCGGCGACTACTGTGCACTGGGGCATGCTCAAGCTGGTTCTTCGCTATGTTTAAGGGACTCTTCACCTTGTTTGCGAATCTGTAAGTCTGCTTCTGTTGACATTCATGCTTTTTTCTAACTCAGATTGTGTTGGTGATGACCCGGTTGATCAAAAATCTACTAGTGGCTTTGCGGTCTTCTTAGGTCGGAATTTGGTTTCTTGGGTGTGCCGGAAGCAGCGCACTGTGGCTCGTTCTTCGACTAAGGCTGAGTACAAGGTGTTGGCTGATGTGTCTGCTGAGGTCACTTGGTTGGTCTCGCTCCTGACGAAAGCTCGTATGGCTCTTGTTTCTTCGCCAGATTGTGGTGTGATAACTTTAGGTGCCACCTACTTATGTGTTAATCTGGTGTTTCATGCCCGGAAAGCACATTGAGATTGATTACCACTTCGTTCGTGACAAGGTGGCTAAGAAGGAGGTGCAGGTTCATTTTATTTCAATGAAGGATCAGTTAACTGATATTTTTACTAAACCTTTGTTGGGTCTGTGTTTTGCGTTTCTACGTAGCAAGCTCAATGTTGCTGCTCCTCAACCTTGTGCTTTGAGGGGGAGTATTAGGGAGTCTTGTAGTTGTGTTATGTTAGGACTTTCTCTTGTATTCCTATATTGTCTTGTCGGTTCATTGTGAATATTATTCCACACTTCCAATACTCATCAGAACGAGTTTTCCTAGTGTTTTATATCTTATATGTGGCTGCAAGTTTTCCTCGTCATAAAAAAAAAAAAAAAAAAAAAAAATTTACAATATAAAGTACTAACGAGTATAGGCTTAGGTATTTGAAAAAATCTCATTAGTGTAGATAAACATGCAGCATACTTTAAAAAATATTCATCTAAATAATATTATGGAGTATATCTATATAATACAAAATTACAAATTTCAAGTTGACATAAGGAGACTTTATCCTTGAAATGTAGTCTTATTCTAAATACTACATGCCTCTACAAATTTGGATTTATGATGGCATTCTTCAAAAATGAATTGAAACTAAACAAACCTAAATTCCAAGCAAAAAGAGCCACAAAAAACAAACACATGGTTTGTTTAAAACTATGCCCTGGCCTTAAAGAAAACATACAAAATTGATTGAATGAATAGGTGAATGAAGATTTGGGGAGTTAGTTCAGAAGCACCAGTAGAGATCAAATTTGTCAGTTGGTTACTCTATCCATATATTGCCTTAACTTGATGCAACTGGGATGAGTCCTGGGACTAGGCATCCCCATGTGTGCAATCCTAGGCGAAAGCCGGACCTTTGGCTAGCCGGGTGATGGGACTGGACCGTAGTTGATAAAGCCACCGTTTACCATTCGAGGTGACAGGTTAACCTGCTCGAGCGCCCTGAATTGCAGCTCGGTTGGGTAATCCCGAACGCACCCAATGCGTGGTCCCGTTCCAGTAGACCATTTCTTTGCCAAGCCAAATACTGTTGCCTTCTCATCTTCACTGCTGACTGAACCATCTGTATTAGACGACGCGGTTCTATCATCACGAGATTGAGCTGCAGCAGAAACGTCCATAGATAATCGCCCATCGACCTTCATCGACCGTCTTGAATGAAAATGAGTCATCATCAACTGCACATCTCTGATACAATTAAGGCAAACAAAAATCGGATCAGCGAATTGTAGGTTAAGCACATTTTAATTTAAAAGCATAAAATGAGTTCAACTTCTACCTTAACATTTGAGAGATCTACAAGGTGCTCTTTTAGGAAGCTAATGAATTCTTGGAAGTTCTCTTCTGTCGGATGATAGTGACCGCTGTATGGCCAAATTGCCTGCAAAAAACCCGAAAAAGAAATTTGAGCGTCTTCACAAACCTCGAATGGTCCTCCAATAACATTCATTTCTATAACTCTTATAAGTGAATTTTTTTTTAATTACCTCCAAAACCACGATGAGCAACCAGTCTCCCAGCAGCTGTGATAGCTGCACCAGCTAAAAGCTCGAATGTTGAAACACGCCTTTCCGCTTTTGCCCACGTATAACGTTCTTGAGGTGCTGAGGACGAAGATCCACTTTGAACCTTCTATCGTCTCCACGAAGATGCCACTTTGCTTGTACACAAGCCTCCCGTTTTCAATGATAACTTCATAAGACTCGCGCTCTTTCTGAAATATCAAGTGAAAATCAGAACCCACCATGGCATGAGTTATACAAACGTGGAATATATAGCATTTATATCGATCGTTGTACACTTACGGCCCAAGATATTGAATGCATTGATGATGCAACCTCGTCCTCGGGCACTTCTCGAGATTTATTTCTTTCCCATCTCCCACATCCAACCTTCATCAGATAAAACCACTAATTTGTAAGAAGATGGATTTGATTGTATGCTAACTTAAAGTATAGAGAAGTTATTAAAGCTGTAAAATCATCAATTTTCTAGTCAATAAGAAATCTCACCAGTAGAAGAAAGGTTGGGAGCTTTCACTTTGAAACCAAACATCATAGTAGAGGTGCAAATTGTGCCCATATCTATGTCGTGCATCGATCTGAGCATAATATAAGATATACACATTCATTATGGATAGACTTTACAAAACATAACCAAATTTGGTCAAATTCTAATAGACATGAATAAAACACGAGACTACTTACTGCTTCCAACCAATGTTGTAGGGCAAGTTTTTGAGCCTTCTCATCCTTAGAACAACCCTTTTCCAACCTTTGCAGCTCTTGTGCGCGCTCTAGCCCATCGAGAAACAGCGCTTTCTGGCTTCTCGTCATTGAAGAACGAAACGGAACTTGCTTCAAAACCGCAGAATCCAAGGCCTTCCACCTGAGTAATAAACCAAACAACCCTTAGCCAAACATAATAACCAGGCCGGCTTACTCATCAACAAAGAACATCAGATCTAGTTATAGCTTTTGACATAGTAGTAAGCATTTGATCTAACAAAGGGTATAGTTTGAGTCCTAGCAATAACATTTAAGACTGGTTGGTGCTGGGAGGGGGAATTGTTGGGCAGAGACCAGTAAAGGCCAAGTCTAGCACCGGTGGCTAGGGGATTTTGGGCAGAGGCCGGTAAAGGCCAAGTCTAGCACCCGGTGGCTGGGGGGTTTTGGGCAGAGGCCGGTAAAGGGCTTAAAAGGCCAAGTCCAGCACCCAGTGTCTCACCTGGTGGCTAGGGGTTGTTGGGCGGAGGGGGCTTAAAAGACCAAATCTAGCACCCTAAGGCCAAGTCCAGCACCCAGCGTCTCACCCTGTGGTTGGGAGTTGTTGGGCTGAGACCGGTAAAGGGCTTAAAAGACCAAGTCGAGCGCCCGCGTCTCAAAAATGTGTGGCGGTATAAGGAAATAGAGTTGCGTCTTCGCTACTAGCTATAGCTTTTGGCGCAGTAATAAGCGTTTGATCCTAACAAGATCGATATTTCAAGATCGAGATAGAAGAAACATACCATAGCTCTTCAGCCACAACAGCACAATCTGCGAGGTTTCTTCGAGTCCTATAACTCTTGTACACTTTCTGGAGCTTGACCGCGGCTGCTTCAAGCTCACTAACAGGGCGAGGAGAAAACATGATGGATGTTCTTGAAGGGAAGTAGGCGTTGGCGTTGGTTTCGCATTTTTAGCATTTGATGATCTTTCTATGTCCAGAACAAGATCCTTGAACGACAGGTTCCTCTCCAGCATTAGTTTCGTAGGTTCAAAGCTCCTTAACCTTATCGAATTCTTTCTAATCATCTTTCCCGCCCCATTTGCACGGGATTACCCCCTCTGAATCTATTCTCTAAAGCTATCAGTTTTTACAGTCATTTCTCAGTCTCCAACCACTATATTATAAATGGCCAAAATTACCTGCAGATTAAGAATAAAAACTCCATGTAAATCAGCTCTTCTTATGAAACCCAGAATGTGACAATATGATCATAACAATACTATCTTTTTTTCTCTCTCTAAAATTTCAAATTCAGAAGGTATATATATAACTCCAATCCCAAGAATTATCAGAAATTTGCAGAAAACACAGAAAACAACCAACTTTTGTTAAAAGCAATTCACAATTGAAAGTTGAAACCCACAGCTAAACAAGGACAATTAAGCATAAATCTTGGATTTTCTTGGGCTAAAAGTAGAAGAATAAAAGTTGGGCAATAGTGAAAGACTGACCTGGAATTGAAAACCAGAGCTTTCAAAGCTTTTCTTGTTCCCTCAGGGAAAGATTTTCGGATTACAGACAACTGAACAACAAAGATTTTATGATATATGACTTTGAGTTTGCTTTGTGTGTACTATATATATATATACTCTGCATCAAGACAGGAAAAAAAAATGAGGACTGTTGGGAAAACAACCTTTTAGAATTTCAAAAAGTCTAAACTGACCATAGACTACGCTTATTGGAGGTGGACTGGAAACTATTTACACTCTGCTCTTTGAATTCTTCTACGAGCTTCAGTACTAAACTCTTTATTTTCAGTTTTTTTTTTTTTAACTTTTCTTTCCCTTTTTATTTTTACAGCTAGATAAGTAAGTTAATATTCAATTTAGTCTTCGAATATAATGTATTTCACGATTTGGTCTTAAATAATTTTTTATGTTTAAAGTAGGTCCTTGACTTCAATACTTTGTTTAAAACTTGACCCCTAATTTTTCTACCCATTATAGGCCTAACTCTCTTGGAGTCTTATTAGTATAGTAGATATTTGGATGATTCATTTTTATATTTGATTATTAATAAGTAAATATTTTTTAAATGTTGAGTGGGATAAATCAAATCACAATAGACAATAAAAATGGCAAACACTATGTAAATTGGGAAATCCTAATCAAGTTTTTCAAGTTGTTGACTTAATAACCACAATGTTATAAATTTGACTCTTGTACTAAAAAACATAATATAATGGGGTTTACCCAAAAATAACTTTTTATATGTTGTGTAAATTAATAACTATGTCTGATTTTTTTTAACTTTTGAAATAAAAATATTTTACGTGCAATACTTAAATTACATATCTACATTATCTTGTTTATTTACAAAATGTTCAAAGTATAGCAGCATAAAACGTCAAACATCAAAAGTTGTTTGATGTTATTATATGGCATTTGAATTTGAGATGTCAATGTAGTTGACGAATACTGAAATGTTAAAACGTGTGCTATAGTCAAATGTCAAGTTCACAAAGTAGATATGAATAATTCATGAACCATTTCAAAATTTAAGCAATTTATACACTATTATATAAATGCACCTGGGTAAAGTTCATGTGAGAATATACTCAAAAAAAAAAAAAAAGTGAAGCTCGATCTTAACCATCAATTTGAAAAGATGAAATGTTGAGGTTTGTTAAAAAAAAATAAGGGAAAAATGTGATATTATTGTTATAAATATTACAAACTTGAAAGTTTACAATAATTATAAATTTATTGTTTTTTTTTACTAAAACTCTTCACCATTGATGAATGCTGATATGCAATGTAACTAAGATCATTCATCATTTTATAAGTACGATAAAATTGTTCTTATTTGAACTCATCCTTATGTCTCAAATTACTTAGTTACCCCATAAAATATTTTCAAAGTCTACCCACATATTTACTAAAGTGAAGATAAAAATTAAAAAAATAAAGAAAAGAGAGAGATAAGAAAAGCTAAGAAATTTAAAAGTAGATTAATTTCATTCCGCAATATACGAATATCAATGCAGTGTACATAATTTTGGTATATTTGGTGAACAGAAAATAGAAAAAGAGAAGAGTGAAGACTGGGATTAAAGCTTCATTTAATTTTTCAAACCCACGAGGTGGTGTTTGAACAATTCAAAGCTGGAATATTTTGAAACACACTTTTTTCTTGGAAAAACAAAAAAAAAAAAAAAAAAAAAAAAAAAAAAAAAATTTCTCTTCACCATTACCACTTTCCACAATTTTTTTTTTTTTTTTATATTTGGTCAAAAAATTTCCACAATCGGGAAAATGAAAAATAGTATTAATCTTTGTATAAATAACCTATTTACTCGGCGTTTATATAGACTCCTATAATATATAATAGAGTAATGATATTATTAAGGTACCTTAATATATATAATAGATATGGTTAAGATAATATAGATTATGTAATATATTATATGAACACGTTTCTGGGATAATAGATATGGCAATAATAGTAATTGCAATGCTTTCTGACAATTCTTCTTTAAAATATCCTAGTATTCTGTATTTTATATATGCCATGCTTGTATCAAAATATTTATTATATTTAATTAATTTTAAATGAAAATAAAGAGTGGGTAAATTACCTGTAATTTATAATAAAAAGTATATTAAAATTACACTTGTCCCTATTTATTATTTGTAAAAAATTGTAGTAGACGATACCCTGGCGAAGATTTTTGTCTAACAAGAAGAATAATACAGAACTCTATAACACGGTACTTGATGAGATCCTGCATGTTAATGTTCATCGCTATACTAACAAATATGGGCATCACCCAGTTTAGAAATAATACAGGGAAATATAAATTAGAAAAATACCATATATTATATAAGAATAAATAATAAATTAAAAGTGTTTTCTAAATTTTAGACTTCTTACCATTAGAAAATATAAAAAAATGACACAGTAAATAATGAAGTTATTCATTTCTTATCTTTATCATGCAATATCTCTCTTTTATATTTATATATAACTCTCAAATAAATTTACTCCTAGTAATGCAGTATTATAAATCAGCAAAATCATAAGATGATCTTAAACATTTATGTTTCAAAGCTATTTGTTGCTAGTGTAACATCGTTTTAGTATCGGTAATAAATAATCAAATTTAATAAAGCCGGTTATTTAAATAATATATTATGTCGCGCAATTACTTGTAGATTCATCTCAAATTATTATAATTAGAACAATTACACCCAAAAGCGCCAGAATCTTAATGTAATCTTTGATTCTATCTCGTATAGAAAAAACTTATAAATAAAATTAAATAAATTATATAGTAATTAGCTTCAGGGAAGAGGGGGAAGGAAGTCGCAAGACTTTCCTGACCCAATTTGTAAGACAACAAGTACAAGAGTCTTCAATATCACTAGACTGCTTCCCACAAGAATGAAAAACATGAGTATCTATAAGCTAAAGCCAGTATATAAACGCTACTAATAGAAACACATTTCACCATTCCCTTATCAAAGCCACTTTTAAAGATTAAAACTCATGATAAAATCTTACTTTAATTTCCAATTCTAATCAAATATTAGCTTAATACTTAAAACATGTAATAAAAATAGGTCTATTTAATTGGAAGCCCGTCCTAAAAATTTCCTACCCGTTGAAGTAATCCAATCTAATCATCTTATACTGTTGCACAACTTGCATTCAGCTCTAAACATTCTATAAGACCCTTAGTATTTCCGTATTTTTTAACAAAAAAATCTAGATTATACTTATAGTGGGCAAATTATGCCCTGACATTCCAACAATGAATTGTGACCACGGCCCTTTAACAAACGACGTCGCTTTTTTTACATAAATAAAGCTTTTATTTAGTTTAAAAATTAACTAAATATACAAAAAGAATAAAATAATTGAGGGATTAAAACATCAGCGCTGGAGTAGTAATATATTAGCAAAAAAACTCTTCTAGACGTCGTGAATATCATTTATTGAGTAATAATTTTAGATAGGGGGTGAGCAGATCATTTAACCCAGTTTGTAAAAAATATACTAGGATTGTGAGTTATTACAAATTATTCTATGAAAATACTAAAGTTTTATATTCTAATATTATTTACCTATTTATGAACTTACAAATTATTGTATAACATATATTTTTTAACCTTATAGTAAATAATCAAATTATTATTATTTTAAAATTCTATGTTGGCTAATAATATTTTGGTTACTCTTAATATGTCAGATATTATAATGCTCGAAATATTAGTATTATTGAAAGTTTAATAGTTTATCTGTACTCTAAAATGGTTGTTAACAATTGTAATATATGCACCACAATTGTTTTCAGTATTTGTCTACCATGAATGGTTCAGTTATTATTAGATAATGGGACTATATCAAATAGAATTGTGTATTCATATAATTACTAGAACTTACATGAAGTACCTAAGATTCATGGTTATCGATATGATCATCGAATATGACCCACCAATAATCTTGATGTCTGTACATCTGGACGAAACTTAACAATTATGAATCAATGTATACACGGCATAATGATTGTATTTATACAAAATATATATAAATACTTATCAAAATATTAGAGACTCTAAAAATGTGAAACATAGACTTCTAAAACATATTTGGCCTATATTGGATCAATAGTATTTACATTATGAGTCAGAAAATATGAACTTAATTACAAGTTATATATACTACTTTAATAAATTGACATGTTATGTAGTATTAATGAATAGTACAGTACTACATTAGTAATTGCTTCTATGATTATAGGATATTTGTATCAATTATGGATTAAATGAACAATCAGAGATAATTTATTGTCACAGTATATGTAAATTTAAATACTGTATCGATATGAACATTTTATTATCATTACTGCAGAAAATAGACAAATGGTACTTGATTGACAAATAATCTATATAATTTCTTTTATTTTGAATACTTTTTTTATTTAATTAACTATATAGACACATAATATCGTTTGGATTCATATTCCTACTTTTGGGTTATCATGTAATAGTTGATAATTTAAGTGAAGCCATCAATTTGTTGATATTATTGGTATGAGCCGGTTAATTATAAGCAAACTATAATTGGTTTATTTGTGGTTCTTTGTCGACTAGATCGAGTCACAAAACGCACATTACTTAGAACGCACATTTGTTTAACGGTTGCAAACTTTTTCGTAATTCAATGTATATTGATAGTTCAAAACTGAAGCTATCAACTTTTAATTTTGACATACTTGCATCTTTGATCTACTTCTAAAGTTATTGTGCATTAATAGCTGCGAGTTACTTTCGTCACCCGAAAATTAATCGTGCATTTATCTTAAAACGATCTTACTTTAATTATGAACATTTATATAATTTAGTCATTTCGGACATAAAACATTTCAAACTAGGTGTAGAACAAGTATTGAGAGTAGAACTCTCTAGATATGTCAAACTTAGAAAATAGTTAATCAAATCTAAAATTTATAACGGTCTAAAGGATTAAAAGTGAAATGAAAATATGAAAATATAAATAACATGTTTATCTCGCAATTAACATTAATACTTGAGCAGCAAAAATCTCATATATCTAGTAGACAGTTCTCATAAATATTCTATTAATAAATCATAATAAATAAAAAAAATACAAAAAAAAAAAGTAGAAAACAGTAAGAAAGGGATAAGAATTGAGATCGAGATGCCTAATCTTTAAAATGCACTTATAATTTAACCGATTCTAGCTGCTATTAGGCCTAGAACAACACAGGGATCCAGCTTTAATCACACAACGATATTATATAAAAAATGTTACTTAGCATGACATGAAAAGAACCTTTGATTGATTACTAGGTATATGTAATTTGTAGGTTCTGCTATAGAAACCAAGAATTTACTGACTTAAATTGATTAATTTTAATACTCTAATTCGAACTAAATTGCGATTATTTGACTTATTTAGATTTACAAAAAAATATTGATCATTAATATCCCCAGATAATTTATAAAGATTTGAAATTATGAATTTTTTGCGTTTGTATGTCACAAAAGAATAGGCAATATTAATCTAGCTAAGTTATATATTAAATCCACCAAATATAAATGTATTATATACTCATTTTCTAACGATTCTTTATAATTCATTAAGTCTGCATTTTGACTACTTACTTAAATAATGTACAACATAATGTAGAATAAAGTGCGCACACTTATACCATCTATATCTAATAATATGGTAACTTAGTCATCCCGTCTTCTAATCCTGACTATTAAATTGACCATCTCATTAATTAATCAGAAACACCTCACAATTATAAATTGTGTAATTATATATTAATTCCATTTTCTATGATTAACTCTTCTAATTAAAATTGCTACAAGATAAGTAAATAATAAAAAAAAAATAAAAAATTATAAATAATATTATAGAAAATTACATAAAAAAAAAAAAAAAAAAACTAAATGTATATGACATAACTTACAACAATTCCCAGCCTAATTAGAATACAATTAAGTTAATGGAAGAATAATGAAGAATTAAACATTTGGCGGTCATAATTAATAAAAATTTAAGAGAAAAATATAGTTAAATAAGTCTTCGAAACTTCTTAACAAGTTATTATTAGACCTAAATTTTGTTAAAGGATGTAATTATACCTGAATTAATGAGATTTTACTACTTTTAGGATTATAATATAGAAGTGCCCAACTAAATTAAAATTAATGCGTCTGTTTTTATCTACAGTTCATTTAAACGGTATAGTATCATGAGCCACTTTCAGCAAAATAAAAAAATAAAAAAAAAAAAAAAAAAAAAAAAAAAAAGTATCTGAGCGACCGAGACGATGACCGTCGCGCCGGTCACTTTTCTGCCGAAAATTTCGCCGATCATTTTTTTTTTTTGCTGGAAATTTCGCCAGAAGTGACCTGAACCCTAATGACCTGTGATAGCAGGTCATTAACTTGTTTTTGGGCTTCATTGCACCTAAATGAATTGTTGATGGGTGTAATTGCACCTTTAAAAATTTAGGGACATAATTGACTTTAAGTTAAAGGTTGAGGGCCTATTTGACCCTTTTCTCTACAAATAATAACTAAAAATTTTGTGTTGAAATCGTCTCTCGATCCTTATCCTGAAATGGGTCGGTAATATACAATATAATATTTGTAACAAAAATGTAATATAATTAAGATAAAATATTGTTACTTTCATAATATTATATATATATATATATATATATATATATATTATTTATATATATATATAATATAAAACGTACTAGTTTCGATGACAGATGTAATACTTTTACATATGATGTAAAGTAATATTTTTTATCAAAAGTAATGGAAAAAGTAATACTTTTACATCAAAAGTAAAAGTATTACATTTGTCTTTGAAAATATTATGTTTTTTTTATAAGTAAAAAACATTTTATTCTAATTAATATTACATTTGTTAGTATATATAATTAAAATTATATTTGTATATTGATTGACACATTTCACGAATAAGGATCTATGAGACTGTTTCACACAAGTGTGATCCTAAAAATAAATAATATATTTGGATAAGGTTGCATGTATCTTTCATTTTATAACAAATAAAAATAAAATAAAAAACACAACAACTTCAAGTAATAATTTTCTTTGTTTGAAAATGTTAAACCGGGAAAGAACAAGGACATGCCATCAAAGAGTTGTTGATTAGGAATTGAAAATTCTGTAAATAGATAGACTTTTGTTAAATAGATTAGCGGCGCATGTTGAACACTTACGATTTAGCCTTCAGTCCTAGGCTCTTCTTGGAATGACATTTACCTTATACAATGATCATGAAGATTTATATTTTAGAATACAATATGAGGAAAATTTTATAATTTTGTGCATTATACTGTGGCCTTGCAATGTAAGAGCATCACCGTTGTTTTTTTTTTTTTGTTTTTTTTTAAGGAGATTTTTCACAGGTTTTTTCCAACGTAGAGGAGGGAAGGTATGAGTGTGTGTGGGTGTGTGTGTTGGGGGGGGTTGTGCAATGGAGATTTTTGGGCACATTTTTTAGAGTTTTAAAAGAAAGAGAAGAAAAGGTGACCGTGTTTGTAAAACTTTTATGTTCGTTGATACGTCAGGCTTGCTGAAATAAATAAATAAATAAATAATAAATAATAAATAAATAAATAAATAAATATATATAATATATATATATATATATATATATATATTATATATATATATATATATATATATATATATATATATATATATATATATATATATAGACTTGCACTCGGGTGCGAACGGCTCGCCCATGCGCGAAATGGAATGGATTCTTCCACGTGTCCAGATCTAATGGATGAGAAACACTGATTTTTTTAAAAAATGCGGTGGCATTTTCGTAAATAATTGAACATCGAAGTGCAAGTAAAATGTATTTACAAGTGCATGTAAAATGTATTATAGGTGCAAGTAAAAATTTACACTGAGCATCAATACTTAGTTGCACTTATAGTTCTAAGTAGTTGCACCTATAGTCTAAGTAGTTTGCAAATAGGTATAAGTAGTTGCATCTAGGTGTATGATGTTTGCGAGTGGTTTTCAGGAGTATTACTACCCGCGAACTCAGATCAATGAATGTTAACAAGACAAAATTACATGCACTTATAGGTGAAAGTAGGTGCACCTATAGTTTAAGTAGTTGCACCTATAGTTATAAATAGTTGCACATATAGTTATAAGCACACCAGGTGCATGAATGGTTGGAAAGTGAATGCTAACAAGGCAAAATTACATGCACTTATAGGTGAAATAGGTGCACTTATAAGAGATTTTACTTGCACTTCGATGTTCAATTATTTACAAAAATACCACGCGTTTTTTTTAGTTATTAGATATATATTATATATGATATATATAGTATATATATATATATATATATAATATATATATATATATATTATATATATATATATTCATAATTTTATCTTCCCTTGTTTGCTATGTTTTTCTTCTTCTTTGTTTTTTTTTTCCTGAAAAAACTTTAAAAAAAAAAAATCAATGAAGTTTCTCTTTATGTGTTAGCAAAATTATATTATTCCCTTAGATATCTCTAGTAAAACAAAAGATAATGTTAAATTTCTTTATAATTTAGCCATTCGGCAATGTACAACACTAATTAAAGTAACGCGTGGGGTACTATATATCTAGATCATTCTCTTGGCGGTATTGCGGTTCTACTTGAGAAAGATACCAACAGAATTACTAAGAGAAGAATTTATTAATCTTGAGGTTTCGGCTCAAGGCGCACCAAAAAAAAAGAAAAAAAAAAACTCTTATATTTGATTATTAGAAGTTGCTTTATAAATTTGAAACCATTCTGTTCCAAACATTTGAGACAAACTTACAATAATTTAGTCGTTGACATACATATCTTGAATATGGTACATAATAAACTCAAAATAGTATCAAAAAGAAATTATTAACATTTCAAATAAATAGAAGTTAGTACTTAGTAGGCATATTATGCGCTCAAATGTACATGTGCTCTTTTAATTAGCCTAGTATATTTATTATGATGTTTTCCATGCTCATTGAATATGAACCACATTCATCGCAATTATGCCATTATATGATTATACATGTGCTTAAAATAAAATAAAATGTTAGTCAAATTTCATGAGTTCATTCAAAGTGAAATATTTATTCATCCAAATAAAAATATTATTGTACTTGAATTTTTTATTTTTTTTTTTGAAGATCGAATATTTAAAACAATAAAAAATAACAGCTTCTTGAAAATATAGAGTGAATAATTAATTAATGACGTATGTCAAGTATCTTGTGCTTAGATGATACCTCTTTGACTCCTCTTGAGGGAAGGTCACATGACCGAACCCTGGTGGTGGGGTATTAACTATTTTCAATAATAGTCAATTAAATATTGATATTTATTTATCAATTTTTATCATCTACTTTCAATTTGATCATAATGGCTCTGTTTGGCAAACCTAGCTGAAAAGCTATAAGCTAGGAGCTAATAGCTGAAAAGGAGCTGAAAGCTGAAAAACTATAAGCTCGGAGCTGAAAACTGAAGAGTTGTTAAGCTAGCTGTTATGATTGAAAGTTTTTGGTAAAATTAGCTTTTTGATAAGCTGATAAATATAAAAGACTAAAAGGACATCTTCCATAAAATTTAAATTAGTTTGTTACATATTAAATTTAACATTTTGTCTTTAAAAAAATTAACATTTTGAAATAAAACTATTAGCATAATCATGATCTAAATCTCATAATGAAGTAAACAATATTGTTGCAAATCTAATAATTAATAATAATAATAATAATAATAATAATAATAATAATAATATAATAATAATATTATTATTATTATTATTATTATTATTATTATTATTATTATTATTATTTGTTTGAAAGTTGCGGATAAAGAGAAGAGAAATGGGTTTTAATTGGGAAGGGTAAATTATGTCATTTTTTTAAAAATAATAGATAAATTGAAAAAAAAAAAAAAAAAAGTTAGGAAGCTAGAAGCTTATTTTGATAGGTAGCGTTCCAAATAAGCTCTTATTTTAAGCTAGGAGCTTATTTTGAGAACATTACCAAACAGAGCTTATAGTTTATCAGTAGCTTAAAATAAGCTATAAGCTCCTAAATAAGCTCTGCCAAACATAGCCAATATAATGACTATTGATTTTATTCTAGATTTGGTCATTTAGTCAAATATTCGTTTAATAGACGTTAAGTATATAAGAATATAAACATTAGGTACTAGAATCGTCTTTCAAGATTTGCATATTTTAAGGTGTTGGAACAAAATATATGATTGACTTAAATTTGGGGCAAAAACTTATTAGTAGTATGGTCCAAGTTGATTTATGTATCAACTCGTTCTTCACATTCTCACTAATAATCAACCTAGTGTATGAAGTTTATGAATCCAATTTGCCCATCTTAGTAACAAGTTAATTTTTATATTCTTACACTTAAATTTAACGCTTACTTAATGGATATATAACTGGATAATTAATATAGAACAAATCAATAGGGATCACTATCATAAGGTTCATTTTATATATATTAAATGTGTTAGGAACATTTTGTAAATAGATTTTGATGGTACGAAGCTTAGGAGTTTAGACCTCCTCAATTCATTTACTATCTTAGTCTTAGGTCGATCGAGTCCATCTTCATTCGAAGTATTATTCAAATCATTAACCCGAGTGATCACTTTAAGCACTCGTGGATTTCAAAGAATGTCATACGAGATGACAACACTCAGGCGAATAAAAAATAACGAATCGAGACTTGACTCAAGAGGTTATCTCTCAACGATTCGTAGTCTTAAACGAAGACTTGAAGACCTGAAGACTTGAAAACAAAAAGCCAAGATGTTACAAAAGATCGAAGCATGGAAGGGTTTACTTCTTGTATGTGTTATCAAGGCCAATGATAAATGAAAATCATTCGAGGCATTTTTGGGACGATTGGTAAAGTCAACCAATCGTGTTCGAGTGAATAAAAAGGCTCGAGATGATAGCCAAGCTAAGGACTCGATAGGACAAGTCAGAGACATTCTCTGTGCGTGTATAGTCTGAGGGTTTTCAATAGCCAGTAAAGTAGTAGACCGGTACTAAAAATGTTTATGTTTGATGTTTCTAGTATCAGTACTTAAATGTTTCTTCTTGTAGATATCGATGGATGATATTGAAAATTTGTAGTATGAGTAACGGTAATTTTTATTATAATTTGAAGAATTTAAAATTATATGTTTAAAAACTTCGGTTAATTGATTAACCGACTGATTAACTGAAAAAAAATAAATCAATTTGATTAATTCGATAATAGAAATTTTTGTTCAATTAACAGTTAAATAGTTTGAAAATTTTGATTAATTCGATTTATTTAATCGACCAATTAATCGAATGCACACCTAGTCAAGAGGCTTCAAGTAAATTACACATAACCTTTAATTTGAAGTACAATTTAAGTAGTTAACCAATCAAAAATAATTTTATAAACTTTTTATCTTGTTGTGATCATTAATGTAGAAGTCATTAGATATCTCGTATAGTCGAGTTAGGTGGTATCCTCAAAATGTGACCCGACCCCGCAAATATTTGTACTAAAATCTTCTTCATGCAGGAGATCGAGGCTTTCAATGCACCCATGCAATGGAAGCTATATTCAGACGCAAGACGCTTGATGTTAACCTTAGTCTGCTAGGAAGAAACCTATGTTCCCTAGCAAATGCTGTGCTTGAAGCACCTTCAAGACCTCAAGAAGAAGATGATCCTATTGTGGTGAGCAAGAAAGAATCCATCTTGCCGACTTTACACCGCATCGTTCAACAATGCGCCAGAGAAAGGGCGGCCATGGAAGGGAAATCTTGCCATGCCATGATCATCAAGCTCGGGTTCGGAACAGACACTTTGACTTCCAACATGCTCATCAATTTGTACAGCAAGTGCGGCCTCAACGAGTGCTCCCGCAAGGTGTTTGATGAAATGCCTGAGAGATGCCTCGTTTCTTGGAACACCCTGATTGCCTCATATACCCGGAATCAGAACGGGGAAGGCGCTCTTAAGCTTTTTGTGGAGATGCAAAGGGAGAGGACACAATTTAGTGAATTTACGGTGTCTGGTGTTCTTTGCGCGTGTGCCACTAAACTTGCTGTGTTTGAATGTAAGCAGTTGCATGCTTTTGTGGTCAAGGTGTCCATGGAGTTGAATGTGTATGTGGGTACTGCACTGATGGATGTCTATGCCAAGAGCGGTTTGATTGAAGATGCTTCTCGGATTTTCAATTGCATGTCTGAAAGAAACGAGGTTACTTGGACTACAATGGTGACAGGTTTGGTACAAAACGAGCTCTTTGAGGAGGCTTTGTTGTTGTTTCACAGAGCTCAACAGTCTGGATTGGAGCATGACCAGTTCATTGTTTCTTCACTTCTTTCTGCTTGCTCGACTTTGCCCGCTTTTATAGAAGGGAACCAATTGCACGCCATTGTATGGAAGATGGGGTTTGGTGCCAATGTGTTTGTGGCTTCTGCACTTATAGACTTGTATGCAAAATTGGAAACATTCAAGATGCTTACTTTGTGTTTTCGAGTGCTGAGGTGAAGAATGTTGTGCTATGGAATGCAATGATCACAGGGCTTGCAAAACATGTAAGGCCCTTGGAGGCTATGATACTATTTGAGAAAATGCAGCAGATGGGATTGTCCCCAAATGACGCGACTTATGCTTCTGTACTATCGGCATGTGGCCACATGGGTTTGGTCGAAGAGGGGAAAAAGTATTTTGAAATGATGGCGAAAGAACATAGTTTGGTACCAAATATCTGTCATTTTTCATGCATGGTTGATGTGCTCGGTAGAGCAGGCCTGATTGATGAGGCTAAGGATTTAATAGAAACAATGCCATTTGAAGCTAATGCTTCCATTTGGGGATCAATTTTGGCATCATGCAAGGTCCATGGGAATGTTGAGGTGGCTGAAGTTGCTGCTAGACATCTGTTTGAGATTGAACCTAATAATGCTGGAAACTATGTTTTGCTGTCAGACATTTATGCTGCCAAGAAAAGATGGGGGGGATGTTGCATCGACAAGGAAAGCTTCTGAAAGACAGAGAGGTAAAGAAAGTGATAGGAAAGAGTTTGATTGAAATCAAAGAAAGGTTCATGCATTCATGGTTGGGGATAGAAGGCATCCAAGGATTGAGGAAATTTACTCGAGGCTGGAGAGATTGGTGGAGGAGATGGAGAAGCTAGGGTACAAAGGCGAGATAGAACATGAGCTGCATGATGTGGAAGAGAGCAGAAAGAAGCAACGCTAAGACACCACAGTGAAAAGCTCGCGTTTACGTTTGGTTAATGTGTTGCCTAGTGGGTTACCAATAAGAATTATGAAGAACCTCAGAATATGTGGGACTGCCATTCTTTTATGAAGTTCGCTTCTGAAATCTCTGGGAGAGTAATCATCGTTAGAGATTATAACCGGTTTCACCATTTTAAGGATGGATCATGCTCGGTGTGGAGATTTTGGTGAAGTGGTGCTTGCCTCTTCATATGCATATGCAACTGACTCAGAATCTGAAGAACAAAGCTCAGTGCCAATGGTATGGTTGGACAAGTTAACAACCAAATTTTGGGAGATTTCTACACTAAACCACCCTCAAAGAGGTATGGCAAACATGTTAACTCAGATATATGTTCCATTTTAGACTGCAAGATTGAGAAATGTTTGAGAGTCACTAACTACTCCAAAATGACTGGATTTCCATAAGCACAAGAACGTTTCAAGCCATCCCGGCCTGGGAAAGGATTCAGATTCAGATTCAGATGGCCTGTTAGTGTTAGGGGCATCTCTCTGAAACTGCAAGAAGAGGTGCATGGACTTTGTCCCTGATGAGTTTATTATCGTGGACAAAGGAAAGTATTGATTAAGGTTGATTCATGAGCTTCAGTAGTAAATTCATGAATGAGATTTATCATTTATTTATTTAATTTTGAGATTGTACCCAGGTTGTGTTCAATTCTTCGGATTCTGAACAAGTGTCCTTTGTGAAATTATTATTTTTGATCCCTCTAACTGGAAAACTAGTTCAATTTTGACGAAAAGGAAGTCTGATGTTTAGCGAATTAAGAATTTATTATGATGGTGCTTTAAATATGATTTACTGGTTCCCGGGCTTGAGAGAATAAAAGCCTGTAGAGTCGTTATGATTGTGCATTGTGCGAGTTTGACATAAACCAAAGGTCCTACCGGAGTCGAACCCAGGTCGCTGGATTCAAAGTCCAGAGTGCTAACCACTACACCATAGAACCACATGTTTATTGTTTTGTTATTAAGTAATAAATTACTTTCAAAAGGGAAATAAGATAATATGGTACGTGGATAGTGGTTGTTCAAGACACATGACTAGAGACAAATCTAACATGAGCAACTTCAAATGGTCCTAAAGCTGTTTTTGGAGGAGAACCAGTCTTCTACTAGGGGGGGGGGGGGCTTTAATTTTCCAAACGGTGGTGTATTACTATTTATCAAAAAGTTCCTGATTTATTAACAAAATCCCTAACAATGCGCCTATAGCCACTCTTAACCGAATAACAGCTCATAGGGTCATCATGTCAAACCAAGAGTTTGTACACTCATACCCAATAACCTGCTAATTATAGTAATTGGAGGTTAAATCATATTTAATAGTTCACGTTCATTTAAAATTAATAATAATAAAAAATTAATTACGGTAAAAATTATATATATATATATATATATAGTATATATATATATAATATATATATATATAAATTATATAATATATAATTATGGCATCGCCATCTTTATTCCTTATTTGTCTCTAGATTTAGAATGAAAGAGAGAAGAATTACTCTTTTTTATCTCCATATCTGGATAGGAAAAAGGAAAAAAAAAAAGTTGAAAGCAACCATGATCGCCCAGTTACATTCTTCTTCCTTCCTTCGTCGGCAAAGAAGGGAGAAATAATATGACTGAAAAGGATAGAGAGATATTCTTTAGCATTATCACTACGCAAAACACGAATGAGTTTTCCAAATTGAGTTTGTATTTCAGAACAAAAAGTTTGAAAAATCTGAAACAATTCAGAATGATCTTTCATAAGGAAATCCCAAGTGCATCTAGAATAATCATCAATAAAGGTTACGAAATAACGAAAACCCAAAATAGAGTTGACACGACAAGGACCCCATATATCTTAATGAACTAAATCAAAGAGGGGCGCAACCCGATTATTGACTCTTCTTGGAAAAAACTTACGTGATTGTTTTCCAAGATGACACGACTCACATTCAAAAGACTCAATAGACAGACAGACTCACAGACCTGGGATCATCCGTTTTAGTTTAGAGAAAGTAGGATGACCCAAACGACTATGAATAAACAAAGGAGACTATGTAGAGGCAGAAGCAGCATCCCGCCTTGACTCTTCCACACCTCCACTGAATGCTGGTACTTCATCTTTGGTTTGTCTTTCATACACCAATACTCCAAAATTTTGGATATTGGACTCGGGTGCTTCAGATCATATTTTCGGTAACCTTTCTCTTTTGCACAATGTGTCTAAGTCTAAGACTTTACCAATGGTCACCCATGAGTAGATACTCTTCATACTCCCTAGGGGTCATCTCAATTGGAGTAGAGCTTGGTTCATGAGTTTGACTCTCGGATGCAGTGGCCTGGACCAGATTAGCATAACAGGGAGGTCGACCATGTAACTTCCAACAACGATCTTTGATATGACCATCTTTGTGGCAGTAGTCACACCGAGGACGTCTACCACGATGAACACCACCACCACTAGATGGTCCAGAGGGTCCTCTATTCGTAGCCCGAGTAGCTAGAACCGATGATTCTCCAATGGGCTCAATTGAGGGAGCTGAGGCAAGCAGTCTAGCAACGGTTTCAGTGAAGGCAGGCACATTAGGGCTAGATAGGATCTGATCACGAACGTGAACCTGGTCAGGCTGAAGGGCTGCCAAGGTCAACACCATGAAGAACATATCACACTGCTTCGCATGATTTTCTATTGTCTCCTGATATGACAGTAAATTATTATACTCATGTTGTAAAGCTTCAATCCGACCTAAGAAATCATGCGTACTCATATCAGCAGTTGAACGGAAATTAAGCATATTAGATATTAGGGAATATAGCCTCTGGATATCATTAGTATATAGTGACTTAGCTTTATTCCAAACATCATAACAAGTTTCATAAGACTTGTAAATGAGATAAAGTTTAGGGTCAATGGATTGCCACAACATGTTGCACAATAACACATCTGCCTTTTCTCAATCTAATTTCTTCGATTCTTCAATTTCCCCAACCTTTTTTGTTAGATGGTCAGACATCCCCTGACCTTTGAACCAGAGTTTCACAGATGTGGCCCATGAAGTGTAGTTTTCACTCCTAACCAACTTGTCCATAGTAATGGTGGGATAAGAGGTAAAAGATAAAGCCATAGAGGATACCAACAAAAACAATACACTGTTTACTGTGTCTGGCCGGTGGTCAACGGCGACGGTGGCCGGAGAACAGCGACGGCGGTCGGCGGTAGGGGAAACCGACAACACTGCCGGAAGCGTCTCATCGAGACGAGTCCAACAGTGGTGACGGTGTCTCGATTGGAGATCAGAGGAGGGAGATCTGGCCGGAAAACAGTGGCGGATCTCGGCAACGGCGGCGGCGCGTGCGGCGGTAGACGACGACCGGACTTTGGGCTCAAGCTCGCGACGAGGCTCCGGTGAGGCCTGTGGTCTTGGTTTGGGAGAAGAACCACCAGGCAGATGTCGGAAAGCAAAAAACAGTCGCGGCGGCAGGGGCAGCAGCGAGAAAGAAAAGAGAAATATTATTTAGGGTTTAGACTCTGATACCATGTGAAAGTGTGAAGGGTTTCATCTATTTCTCATCCAAGTGCTGTACAGAATACAATAATTTATACAGGACAAGCTATAACCTAATGGGCCTACTGTAACGGGTCTAGGGTTTTAACAGATATCAAATAGGCATTAAAAATCTCATGTAAGCCTCAATTCAAACCCAAACAAAACATTCACACATTATATTATTATATTATATAAACTAAAAGCACATAAATATCAAAGCAAAAAATAATAAAAATGTAAATAAGATTAAAACAAGAACACTCATCTTCAAAATAGAGTAGATCCTGAATCATTGTAGGATTTAAGCTAATAAATACAAGAACCTAA
>VALG01015728.1:0-13856 GCA_009835305.1 Ipomoea purpurea | reverse complement strand
TTAAATCTCAAGTATATTGTTATAAGATGGAGGTTACACTTTTTAATTGCTGTATCGTGTCTTACGTGATATGTATTACAATGTACGAAGATTGTTATCGGTATAAATATTTACAGTATCATTAAACAGAGATGTATATTTGAAAATAGATAAAGGGTATGAGTCAAATAATAATTTGTTTGACTTTATGGATTACGTAAATTATAAATGATCCAAGTTTTATAGTATATTATAGGTTTAAAACGATAAGCTATAGAGACTTTTTGCTAGCTAGGGGTCACAAAGTATAGGGATTTTACTAAGTGCACATCCTCAAATAATGATTACGGGTTGCGATCATTATCCAACATAATAAAGAAGTTATGTTTTAATATAGTCAAATTAAAAATAGAATAACACGATTATCTCTATATATAAATTATTATTTTCTTGAATAAAACTTTGCTTCGATCAATTTGGTTAACTTGCAAATTTAAAAATTGCTTTTTTTTTTTTTATTATTTGTTGAATATTTTCCATTGAGGGTTTCGTTTTCTTGCTTTGCTTTTGTAGTGTTATTAAACCAAATAGAAACATAACTGGACAGTCAATTATCTCGAGTTGGTTGGGTAGCTAGAATCCCTATTGACTTTTTCGGTTTGAACATGTTAGTTATGGACAATTATAGATTAGGATCATATTAGCATACTTCACTCACAGTAACACATTCAAGTAACGTTATAGCTTTCTTATAAATTCAATATATCATAAATTAAGTTATATTTTTATTATTCTTTGTGAACAGACATTAAATGGGTTTTATAGGTTTGGAAAAGTTTCTCGGTCGTACGGTTCGTCTCTAGCGTCGCGGTGCGACTCACGCAAATGAGTTCTAGACAAATATCTTACCACTATCAAAACGTCTAAGACAAAAATCATGCCACAACAAAGGGGAAGAGCGATGTAGGAGTAAGCGTATCACCCGAAAAAACAATTCAAACCACACCATTTAACAGGTGATACCATGTAGTTATACATGATACTATCATACCAGAGATATGTTCGAAATTACACCATTGGGGGTGTGAGATTATTATTGGTGTGAATCTTTTTGATCTGTATAGTGGTATTTTTTTGATTGTTATTTATTGTATTCATGTGGTGTGTTTCTTTATCAACTTAGGGATATTGGTGCAGCTTATATTGTTCGATATACTCTGATGGATATGTGTTGAGGGTGTGAAAGTATCTAGAATGATTCTTCGCAGCAATAATGTATCTAGGCCATCGTCATTATGAATACTCTTTTTCATACATATATAAACATAACTTATATGATATCAAAACTAGATATATAAAAGTCAATTAGAGAGTAGATCTTAATGAGGTTCAAGTGCGCGGTCGGTTTGTCGATAGGCGCGGTCAAGCCTGAACGCTTCCATCAATAATTGGCATTATAGCACCATGTTTGACTTGCCAGGTTTACTGTATTTCATATTATTGGTGTCTAAGGAAATTACAATTATACAAAAAAAACAGCACAAGCAAATATAAGGAAATACCGCATAACCTAACCAATAATAACTAGCGCATAAATATAATGTCAACATAGATGCTGGTGTAAAAAAAAAAAAGCAATTTATACAACATATTATAGCAAAATTAGTGTTCCAATACAGTTAAGAATCGGAAGCAATAGTATTCTTAATTATTTCAAGAAAAGGTAGGATATGGTATGAGTTTAATTATGATATATGCAGTGTTTTGATTTTTTGTTTTTGTGTTTTTTTTTTTGGTATTTGTGTATTTTTTTTATATCTCTATGCCATTTATTTTGTGGTTTAGTTTGGTCTATATTTGCTTTCATTAAACATTTAACTTTTTTATTGTACATTTTTGAATGAATTTGTTATAGGCATCCCGGTTAAGTGTTAATAATCTTGGAACCCATTCCAGTTCAGACAGGGTGTGTGCACTTGTAAATCCTACTTTGTGACCCCTAGCTTAGCAAAAGTCTTAATACTTATCGGTTAAACCTATATATAAAACTTGGATTCTTGTAATTACGTACCTAGTCAACAATCGATCAACCAACTTGGTTGGATTGCTCGTAATTATGGAATCTTTTGTACGTATGGGATACGCACCAATTAAAAAGGTGCGTCATATATATGTTTAATAATCCCTAATTTTAGTTCTATATGATCTCAAATAATCATATGCAAGTGTATTTAATTTGGGAAAGAATATAATGTTGTGGATAGCGTTGGGCATTTCAGTTAATTAGGTTGCACACATTAAACAATATTCTATAATTATTTCCTCTGGTCTCCCAATAATAAATTTTTAAGTGTCTTTTTGATTGAAAGCCATAATGTACCTTTTTATAAGACATCTCCAAGTAACCTTGCTAGCTTATTAATAACATCATATCATCATATATGAGCAAGGTAGGGTAGCTACATATTAACCACGCTGAAAATCCTCAACAACCAACATTGACTACTCCAGTCCAACCTCACCTCTTATTATTATATATAATTATATTATATATATATATTACTATACATATATATAATACCTATATACCCCTACATCCATCATTATATTACTGTTACCATCCAATTGCATTAATTTATTATATATACTATTTCTTACACTTAATCTCTACACGAATATATATATATATATATATATCTTTTAGCTTACATGATACCTTTCATAAAACTGTCCATTTTGTCATAACATTTAATGCCATTTGTTACATGGTAGTTGGTCATCATGCATGATGTAGCTGTTTGCCTCTATTAATTCTATCCTCGATTATGTATAGTTGAATTCACTTTCACCAATTGGACTTTAATTTCATTAGTAGCATTGATTTTTGTTGGAATTGAAGACTACTAACATTTTGTCATCGAATTGAAACATGTATAATAATAGCTCGGAAATAATAAACTGCACTAGCTAGGAAAATCATGTGCAACGGGTGTGATCGAGAGAATGTTGGCAAGAATTAAACTCAACACATGCATTCAAATACGAGAGTTATTTCACCCACTCGATCGCTCTTTTTGAGACAGCATATGCCTCTCATTCAAAATATAATGCTGCCACGTTTGAATCCATATCGAGCCTTAGGATATTATATTGGAGAACCAAAATACTTGTTTTTGAATTATTTCAATTGAAATTTTATCCAAAATATTTGGTTCACTGGCATTTCAATTAATCAAAAATCTTAAAAATCAAGTTAAATTTTCACCAAATCATACACACGTGTATTTAGCGGTTCAAGCTTGAATTGCCCAACAATATGAAGTTTGATATATTATTCATAAGAATCAAATATGAAATTGTACGTATGTAAGTTTGAATGGTTGATTAAGAAATAAGACGCGTATACAACTGAATTCATCATATAGAAATGCATGCAACATTAAATTAATCAAAGTCATTTGGAAAGATTAAAAGTCCAAAACGTACTTGGTTATGATAAATATATGATTAGCCAGGAGTAGAATAGCGTGTAGTTAGAGGCATTGTATGTTGGAAGTGAAGTGACGGATAAGAATATTGTGGTTGCTATATACACTTTTCTTGTTTTCATCTTCTTAAAACTAACCTTAATTAATCTACATTAAATAATGCATACATGTTTTTGATTGATAGATGGAGGCAAACCCAATACATATTACATGCATACAATTCAAGTACAGTTAGTTGCTTCTCTCATCTCTTCATCTGTATATATAGTTAAATATTGTTATTATATATTGCCTCTCGTTTTCAGCTTGTATAAACACGTACTGCATATCGCCTATAAGGTATATAAAGCAAGCAGGAAAAGAAAATGACAGTTTAGCTACCAGGATATGATTAATTATATTAATTTCATCTAATAACATTTTTAATTTAATTTTTACTGCATCATATATTAATCAACTAATTTGATATATCTTGAACTATAAAAAAAAAAAAAAAAAAAAAAAAAAAAAAAAAACGAGATTATTTTACCCATTGCACGATACTTGAGCTACAGTTGACATATATTCAACAATTATAAAATTGATCATGGAATTTGCAATAATGAGGGTTCTTCTTCAATTAAGACTTCCTAATCAATAAATTTAACTAAAAAAAAAAGTTAATTAATAGACACTGTAGCTAATTTTGTGGCATAATCCATGTGTTTCTTCAATTCCATGCTCAACATTACGTGTTTTTCATTGCCTAAGCTATTCAAATAACTAGTTACTAGTTATAAAATCTACCTACATACAAACAAGAAATTAAAAATACTATTTTTTCAAATTAAAATCGCTAAATAACTCACACGACATAAAACTTGAAATCTCATGATTACATACCAACTTGGTTAAGTTGTAGGCTGTCTACGTGTCCCCTACTTAGCTTATTCTTAATACTTTTAAACTGCATCTTATATAAGCTAAGTGTTACATTGAACAAGGAAAAATATAAATATAAATATAGAAGGTAATTAGTTGAAAAGAAGAATGCATGTTGTAAGGTGGTGATTGCACAAAATATATATGTTGCTATGGTGGGATTCTTGTTAGGGTGATCACATAATTTATTAAGTAATTTTTTATACAAGGAAGTTGGAATAGTTGTCATATTAATTAATTGGTTCTTTGTATTTAGTAAGATAGTACCTACTACTTCTCCAACAAAACACTATTATTTTCAATTTAAATCCTAACTAAAATTCTAAACAGAAATTAGATAAACCATATGTTGGTGCCAAAAATATTATTATTATTATTATTATTATTATTATTATTATTATTATTATTATTTTTCTTCACTTCGTAGCTTCTTCGGATGTGTCCATTAACCTCTTCTTCAACTGTACGTCGTGTATTTATTATACGGAGTAGTGGAGTACTATATTCTATATGCCATTAGACAAGCGAGATTAGTAATGGTACCAAATAATGAATTTTCAGAATACATAAAATAAATCTTTAAAAAAGTATTTAATATATATTAAAAATAAACATTCATTATTCTTACAATGAATTTTATGTCAATAGTTCACATTCTAAGATTAATCATGATTAATGATAAAATGATTGTTCTTGTTATTTTTTTAGACAAATTATATCGTAATTGTGGACGATGACGTTTTTTGTTTCTTGCCGTTAATTTTTCTAAAGAAAAATAAAAATTCCCTTTTGATAAGGTTGTGAAATGTCCAAGTTGCAGGGTTGCTGTAACTGTTGCTCATCCACAACTTGGTATCCAGGCAGGCACTTAAGAGCTTGATGAATTATAAATCTATTTGCAGTCATAATCTTAACATATAGAGCACCGTGTTGTTCGACTTAGTGGTCTCGATCTGGAGTCGAGTGATGAAATTCCTAGTCTCCGCCCTAATCGTCTCCCTCTTCAAATAACTACTCGACGGAACGGCGCCGTTTCGCAGAGCACGCCACTCTTGATAAGATCCTCGAGGTCCATGCTAAGGATATGGATTTTTGCAGACAAGGAGTCGATGTCGTTCTGCGTCTTGAGCTTCCCGCGGGAGGGTTGGGGTTGTGGCAGCGAGCCAAGAGAGACAGCCCATCGGAGAGGGCGGCGGAGAGTGACCGGAGAAGGTCCGCCGAGAGAGGGTTGTCATTGGCGGCGGAGGAGAGATCACAGAGGTGAGTCTGAAGAGCTGAGAGCTTTGTTCTGATCAAAGACCATTTTCCCTTGAAGCATTGGGTTTGAGTAATGGAATCAAGGAGGGACAGTACTACTTCACTGCTTGAAAGAATTCTAAATGATGATCTTCGTGGCTCTTCAGAGATGAAACAGGTCCACGAAGGAGGGGGAAGGGGTGGCCAGCGGTTTTTTTTTTTATTTAATAATTAAAATAATTTTAAAGAACAAATTTTAATTTGTTCACCATGTCATCTAATTACCCGATCAATAGATCATTTGGGTTTAATTGATTTAATTTGTCATGTTCATGAACCTAATTATAGTTTTTTGAATTGGATGGTCTAATTACATTTTGGTGTGTAGTTCAATAGCATATTAACGTTGCCATGGAAATTATCCATAGTAGTCGAGCAGCCTGGCAATTATTCATGTCAGCTTAAACGAATAAGTTTAACGGAGAAGTCCGGGTTAATTACTTCGTAAATGAAATTTTTTTAAATTAATTTTTAAAAGATTAGTTTAAAAAATAATTTTTTACTTTTGAAATACTATTTCACAAAAGATGCATGTCACAAAAGATTAGTCCTTTTTTTTTTCTTTTTTAGTTTGAGGGTTTAATTGAACTTTGTTATATAGTTGGAGGGTCTATTTGACCCTTGTCTTAATTTTAAATTTAAAACGATTATGTTAATGTTTCAAAAAATGAACCAAACACATCAAGACAATTTTCTTAAATGCAACCAAACATTGAGAAGAAAATTTTTTCTAAAAAATAACTCGCTTTCCTAAAAATATTTTTCAAAAATTATTTTCCTTATTTCCAAACACACTCTTAGCTTGATTCATTTTTTCCAAGTGGTTATTCTAGAACATAAAAATTGAAGCATGTCTTGTTATAAGCTCAGATGTTCAATCCTTGCTTGCAAGTTAATTTACTTAGGACTTCTTTTGGGTCACTAAGAGATAATGAAGCATGAGCCAACAAGTTTTTTTTTTTTGTTGTTGATTAAATTTGTATTACTATTGAAAAATATTGAGTTAATCGAAAGATATTTTGAAAATGATTTTTGATTTTTTTTTAAAGAGTATCCGCTATACTTTCATATTAGAAGGTGTAGTAGATTTTCTTTGTTTTTTTTTTTTTTTTTTTTTTTTTTTTTTAAATTTAAATAAATGAATCCGCTACTATTTCTAAAATGAAACCAGATTTTTAAAAAAATAAATGAGTCAGATACACTTTTCTAATATGAAAGTGTAGCGTATTTTATATTTTTCGCAACATTGTAAGAATATCCGCTATACTTTCATATTAGAAAGTGTGGTGGATTTTCTTTGTTTTTTTTTTTTTTTAATTTAAATAAATGAATCTAGGGGTAGTTTATTTTTGGCGGCCACACTGAAATTAGTTTATTTTTGGTTTGGCAACGGTCCTAATTAATTTTTTTTAATGATTTTTATATATTAATAATATAATTTATGCTATAATCATGATTTTTGCAATTAATAATTATAATTTTATTTGTTATAAATACACATTTTTCACAATTTTTAACACTTTTTATTTGTAACTTTTACGTGCTAATTTACATATTATTTTTACGTATCATTTATGTTTATCTCTAAAATTATAAAGTTATAAATGAATAAATAAAGAAATAATTAAAATATGGAGATAAAATGGTGGATCCATAAAAAGTTGTGAAAAAGCTTTGAACTAATGAGAAGAAGTGGTTTTGTAATTGAGTGAGATAGTGGATGATGAGGGTGGAATGAGTACCTTAGAAATGTTTAGTATGACTACCTTACCTCTAAGCATCCAATGAGCTCAAATCTGTAAGATTTCAACCTACCCTATAATTTCATTCTCTGAAACAAGACTATACCCAGAACCTAAACAGATTAAAAAAAATGAATAGATGAACCAAAAAATGTATGCATTATCATGAAGAAATGCAGAAAAAGATCAACCAAAGCTTTAATCGATGAACAAAGCTTGGTGCGCAGTGAGCACCGGTCTAGCCTCTATGGTTCATGTTCAGTTGAGTCACCATGATTTACATCCTCCCAAAGACCCTGTCGGGCTGGGGTGTGGGGGGCCCTTAGGTTGGGGTTCAGCCTGTTGGAATGATTAACAAAGCTTGAAAGTGAAGAAAGAGCTAAGACCAGCGGGTGAGAGAGAGATCTGTGAGTGGAGTGGGCGACTGGGGTAACAGCTGTAACACAATGTGGTAAGTGTGTATATATATAGAGTCTCTCTGGGCCGGGTTCTAGGTTGTGGGCTCAGAATATGGGATGGAATTTGGGCCTTATTTATCAAAAACCATCATCATCTGTTTGCTGAATTTCTAAGGAAGTGGGCTTATTGATTTTTGGTGTTTGGTCATTGAGAAATTTTGTAATACATTGCTTTAGGTCATTGGGAAATTCACCTAGTTCTCCAAGGTGATATTTGCATAGCTCTTTTGCTAAGAGTTCAACTCATTCACTGATTCTTTGAGAGCTTCAAACTCAAATCGAGTGACGCCCATGACGTCGGCAACGGAATCAATGTTATGTGCTTCCGTCATAGGCAAGAAAACATAGGGAAAAGAAAGAATAATAAATAGGGTAAAATAAACTCATGAATAGGTTACCCTTTTTATAGGGTAAAATACAACTCATAGAATGACTAAATAAGCTAAGTAATGTATTAAATCTTCTAAATAATTAAACTACCTAAATTAATTCGAAGACTAAGAATAATAAGGTAAATAACTATTTAGTAATTTCTAAATAACTATTTATTAGTTTCTAAATAACTATTTAATAATTTATAATATCTAAAATAAGACAGAGCATGTATCAGGATGCTATGGAAGGCTCAAAGCCTTTTTTTAATCTGTAACAGGGCGTTTGGTTGGAAATGGGGAATTACGTGGGAAAGATTTGTAATTCCATGGGAGATGAATTACTGGAAATAAAGTGTGAATTTAAATTCCATGGTTGGTTGACAGGAAGAATTATCGGGAATTTCAATTTCAATGTTTGTATACATGAGAATTGAAAGGGAATAAGTAGTATAAAATCCAAAATGTCCATTGTTGTTGCCAAGCATTAATTTTAAGTTTAAAAAAAGAGGGATAATTTTGACCAATCACTGTCTTTTTTCCTTCCTAAAATCTAGAATTAAATATCAAGGTTGAATTTTTATTTGAAAAATTGTGAGTTCGAGCATATGTGGAGGCACTGATCAAACCTTAGCTTGAAATTTAGACTGTTTCGATAGCCCGGCCTCAAATGAACAATCACTATCCAAACAAACATTACGAAATCAAAACTCGCTATCAGCATTGCGGCAGGATATTGGCGGGAATAAATTTTATTACCATATAATAAAAATAACATAAGAACAATCTTTTTGTAATAAGTAAAACAATTAAGTTTTTATATTTAATTACTTATTTTAACTCCAAAAGCGGGCATACAAATGAGACAACCAAGTGAGGCAAGTGGATAAATACATGCAAACAATTGAATAATAGAGTTAGATGTCACTTTGCACTTGCTCTAACTAATCCTTGTAAATAAAAAAAAATTTGATAAATTAAATATATTTATACATTAAAAAACATATATAGGTAAACCTCCAAATGATTATTAATTGTGAATACAAGATAGAGCATTATTCCAAGAAAACGAGTCGCATAATTAAAAAAACATGACAATTACGGTGAAAACAGATCAGAATATTATGTGCACTAATCTTAACCCACAAAGCCATAACCTAATATTTATTTATTTATTTAGCCATTTATTAACTTTTTTTTTTTTTTTTTTTGTGACTGAGTTGAGCTAAGCATGACGTCATCGCAAGTTTGTATATAATATAATAATAATAATAATAATAATAATAATTACTTAATTTGAACTATATTATTATTTAATTAGTAATACTTTATTAAGGAAGCAGCAATTGTCATGAGATTCCACAGTGACACCAACTGACCTCTCTCTCTCTAAATAAAAAATAAAATTATATATATATATTATATATATATACTTTATATATTAGTATATTATTATATATATGATATAATATAACTAATTGATTTAACCTAATTAATATCCGCTCAACATAATGCAACTGCTAAACGTATGAATTAAACCTGAACATTTACTTATAAAAATACACCAACAAGTGCACATTAAAATATTGATTTATTTCATCTACTATTAGATATTATCTTCGGTATTATATTAGTAATTAGTCAATTAAAATTTTATGTTTAATACAATATAACATAGACTAAAAAATTTTTATGAATATATTATATTGTAATTATTTAACAGAGTCAGTATACTAAAAAAAATACATTTAACGTAATTATAAATATTGTTACTTTTTTTACATTGTAAATGCTATAGCATTCGGGTATCTTAAAAAAAAATCTGAAATTAAAATTGCCCCAAACTGTCTAACTGTGCTTTCTCAAGCCGCAAACTTAAGTTGGGCAGTCGTCTTACATTTTTTTTTTCCCCGGGCCGTTAATTGGAATCCCGACCATATTGAATCAAACTCAAACAATCCAAATAACACCCAAAATTGGCAATACACATTTAGAACTTTTTAGGACACTATAGCCTAAAGTCACATACACTAGTTCCATGATTAGGATGCAACAAGTAGAAGTATACTCCCTCTAGTCTCGTGCTTCATTGTGGTGGGTTATTTGGTTCATGCATGGACTCGAATCCTATGGCAATAGGCAGCGGGCGCTGCCTCCCCACACTTTAGTATATAGTATTATATAAGTATACTATATATATATAGTATATATATATAGTTATTATATATATATATAGTATAATTCAACGAATTATTAATAGTTTTAGTAGTTAGTTGATTGAACTCTAAATTTGATGTAAAATAATATTGGTAAACGTTCAAATCGTATAATAATCTTCTTCTTATTTCACTTTTATTTTATCTCTTCATTTCTTCAAAGATAAATAATATTTTTAGTCTATTTTTATAATTTAATTAACAATTAAATGTTTTTTAGTCGACTTTTATGAATCATTTAGATAATGTAACAGTTTATATTATAACTTCATGTAATTTCTAATTAATTGGAAAAAACTTAAGTGATCTTAACTTAAAAGAAAAATAAAAAGTTAATATAGAATATAGTGTTACAATTATTTATCTAATTCATTATGTTTCATGATTTTCATTAATATTTTCAACTCCTCAAGTAGATACTACTTTCTTGCTCCGGACTCTAAACTATGTGGTAACTTTATCAAAAATATTATATTGTAATTCATACATGTGATTTATATTTTAACCTTTATTACACGGTTGATATTTGAATATGCATCTTAACTATTTAAATTTCTCCCCACTCAATTATTTCTGCTCGTCCCTGTCCTGATTACATTACTAGAATGGAATCAAAACAATGTGTTTTGTGAATAACTTTTTAAAACACCAACTTGGATTGATTATGTTTGGATGAGTACTTTAGATTTTGTTTATTTTTTTTTTCTCATTTGGTGCTGGATTCATTATATATATATTGTCTTGATTTGTTTTTTTTGTTTTTTATACATTTTTAAAACCTTTATTTTCATTACAGAGTCATACATAACAAAACATAATAATCATTCTAATTACACCTTACTATCAAACATGTTCAAATACGCACTTTCACCAAAACTCATTACCATTAACAAATATTTTATTTCTGTTCCGATTTCAATTCTCATGTGCGAATCAAACACACCCATTGTTCCGATCTTCTCCTTGTCTAAGGAATAGACAAAATTCTCCATTCCTATCTTCATGAGAAATTTTTTAGGACAATAAATTTCCGTCATAATCAATGATACAGTCAAACTAGTATTTTATCACATTTTGAATGTTTTAAGTAAAAATATAAATATCAAATTCTTAATAATTACCATTCAAATATTAATCTATTAAATTTTTATAGATATAAATATTTTTTTTTTAAATAATGTACTCGACAGGGCGAGGTAGTCCCTATCCTCGACCCCTGGGGATAATAGATATAATTTCTTGTTCCTGTTGGAACACAAGATTTTAAAAAAAGAAACAAAACAAAACAAAAAATCTGCAAAGTCGGGAAGAAATTATCAATCCATATTAGTGATACTATGGATATAGTTAATATACTAATGGGTGGAGTTAACAATTTTATCTACTTTGAAAATCATTAAGGTAGTACCAAGAACAGAAAACCATGGTCAAGTAGATGGGTTATGGGTATTTTTGTTTGAGTAATTGCCTGTGTGCCAACTTTTCAACACTCCTTCTGATAAGATCAGAAAACCAGGAATGATTAGGACTTGCACACTATAGTTGTAATTAAGCTTGGAAATTTGCACTTTTTGATGCAAACAACTCACATCTTTCACCAAAATGTTTCTAGGTATAAATTGTCAGTCTCTATCTTGAAGATAAATGAAAATTTTTTATCTCAAAAAAAAAAAAAAAACAATTTAAATTCCGAATGAAAAGATTCTTTACAACCCTCACATTCTGATTGCCCACATGCACAGTCCAGATTCAAGTTAGCAAAGTAAAAAAATGCCCCCACTATACAATCACTGGAATCCGTGCTGAGCCGTTGGTATTGTCAATATATGTGCAAATTATGCTGTGGACCGGGTCCACCTTGGAAGTATGAACCCGATCCAAAACACATAAACTATATCATATATTAGGCGACTGTCGTATAAATTATATATACTAGGTATAGGTAGGGTGAGTTCTAATTAATAGATACTAGTACGTACGTAGTATAATCCATAATTTTTCATCCAATTTAGACCATACTGAATGTCCCATAATTTGAATTGTGAATATTCATAGAGTAAAATTGTTTAAATATGTCGAGAGTGAGTAAATCTGTGTACTTTGGATCCGGTCATCTTGTAAGGTGTGGCAAATTATGTGTGGACAAATGCGCGCAGATGTTACACCATGGTTTATTGACTATAATAAAAAAAGCTAGCATTTTTAAACTGATATGTAAATATATAGTTATCCTTTACATGAATGTATATTATTTTACGAGTAGACAAAATATGTGCCAGCACAACTGTGTGTAGTACCATAGTCCCATCCATAAAAATAATGACTTGTAACGGGAACCCTGCGTCCATGACAGTAACTAAAATTGCAATCATATTATTAAATTTCAAGACGTCTGTAGATTATCTGAGAAAGATAATAGCTTCTATTGACCAAGGGTAATCTCTTTTTAATTAAAGCAATACATTTGAAGCTCTCTCAATTTCTCAGTTAAATTTTATTAATATTTACCAAATAATGAACTTTAAATTTCTATTTTATTCACAAAATCACAATTACTTTGTTTCTTAATTTTCTTGTTCCGACCCAGTAGGCATATAAAAATGTCCAATCCAGTATTAAGGGGTATTTGTGTCTAAAGCACTAATGAATAATGATGCAGCTTTGAGGAAAAAAGAACGCGGTAAACTAGCCGCAATGCGAAGTGCGGTACCCACCCCCCCTTGGAGTGCCTGTGGTGTGGACCCCAAACACCCTTGACTTGGTCGTAAATGCGATTATGATTTGAAGAGACCAAAGTAATATTAATACTCCGTAACTAATCAACAATGTTATATTTCACAAAGAAAAATGTTAAAATGTTTGGTTACAATTGATGAGAGCAGTTCCACGTGTACTCCATGCGCATCAAACGCGCACCTCTTTAGCACTCTCCACTGGATCTTCTCATTCACGGTCAAGATTCATTTCCCTTCTTTGGGCCAACGCTGACTCAAGACACTGGTTTGCCCTACGTGGGGTTACCACTAATAATATGTATCTACAATTGCTTGCATTCATAATAATAAAAAAAAATACATTATTCATATTATGTCAGAGCCTACAGTACGTAATTAACGATATTCGAATGTTACTGTTACAATGTAATAACTTACGTACTTTAATAAAAAAAAATCAAAGCAAACTCAATCAAATATTCTACATGAATATTTCACAATACAAAAATCATATCAAAAATTATATATTAAATTTATAATTCGTACTCAAATTACTTTTACTCAATAATAATTCAAATTAAAGTGTTAAAAAAATATCAAATGGATGAGCGAATGTGACTTATGACACTTATCTTGAATAGAGACAAATATTTATAATAGTAGAATAGAAC
>VALG01015718.1:0-18593 GCA_009835305.1 Ipomoea purpurea | reverse complement strand
TATATACTACTTTGCTTAGGACAGCCAGGGTTGAATATTTATACTAGTTCTCTGAATACCTTAATTATCTTTCCTGTCCCTCATTTCTCCAGCCTTCTTTCAATACTTCAATTGCAAAATACTCGTTTCTAAAATTTCTCAGCTAGAATAGCTCCATAAATTCAAAGTGTACATTGATTTTCCTACTTTCCCGCCAAGACTTTAGAAAAGAAACCATCTCCCTGAACCTAAGGGCACATTTGCAGTCGTCTGTGACTAAATGTCAGACTTGCAATTTGTTTCTTTCAGTTACTTCCACAAGTATACAAGAAAGAATTTCTAAATAATCATTTCATTTTCTTTGTTTTGGATAAGGCTTGAATCAGGGAAGCGTAGATTCGAGTTATTAAGGTGTCCTTTACTAGGCTTTACTCTGCTGGAATAATAATTGCCTTAGTCTATTCCCTTGGTCCACTGCTTGGTTCAAAATTTTAGTTCTTGAGCCCCTTGACGTTGGATCCAAGTCAATCATTGTCCTAAAATTCTTATCCCTCACTGAGGTATATGAAGCAGCGGTCACGTAAATCTAAAATGTCTTTAATGCACCCACACTAGCTTTGAGATGAGGTAAACTAGGACCACCTAACACCCATGTGGTGGGAGTGGAAGAGGAAAACGATAGGTAACAGTGACCAAAATCAGGGATTTGTCAATTCCTGTTTTCTAAGTATTCACATTTGTCCAATGAATTAGTGTTTTAAGTTTTAACTATTATATATATGAGAGTGAGAAACATGCTTTAGGAGAAAGCAGCCATAATTTTGGTGTTGATCAAAAGTCAACAGCCAAATGTAAATTATTTTCTAAGTGTCCATTATTCATCACGCGGCAAACAGGAGGGTGTATTTTTAAAAGCCACACCGCTCTTTCCTGACCCAATGTGGACAAGAGATGTGACACCATATCTGGCACTGCCCTACACGGACTCCAGACTCTATGGTCCCCCAACCCCCACCCTTCCCCACCCACCATAACTCTGGGTTGGCCAATATATTAGTCCTTTTTTTGTCATTTGCCGTTGTTAGAATCAATTGGTGCTTGTTTGATCCTTAATTAAAAGAAATCAATTTTTATGGAAAGTTTAGGTTTTTTTTTTTTTTTTTTTTTTTTTTTTTTTTTAAATTAAAAAATTACCAACAGTAGCTTAGTGGTTGGTAAGTCAATTAATCTCAGTAATTGAAATATTGAATGTTATATCTAAAAAAATAAAGTGTTTTTTATTTAGCTTTATTTTTATTTTATTGTTAGCATTTTTGGTATATGGAATTTAGGTAAAGTAACATTACTTCAATTTAAAAATATACTGCATGTGTTATATTTTCATGTGAGAAGTATGAATGTACTATATTGAATCATCCATTTAGAATGATCAATGGTTAAAAAATAAGAAGAAAAAAAAAGAACAGGATCAATTTTATAAAATATTATAAACTTTTAAAGTTTATAACATTTATGAAATTGACCCACATTTTTTTTTATTTTTCTTTTATATTCAACGGTTAGATATAACTAAATTATTAGTTAGCATTTATTCACATTTTTTATGAGAAGCTAGTTCTGATTGAGAGAGGCAGACTATATATACTATATATATAATAATATAATAATATATCTTATATATATATACTAATAAGTTCTAATTACTATTTTTCTTTACTTATAATTTTTTTTTACGACACTTAAACTCTTAATGTTGACACTTTTTTGACACATAATGAAAATATATCTTTTCATTGTTTTGTCACATTAAGAAATGAAAGTGATGAAGTATAAATTGAGAGTATGTATCGTAATTTAATACCTTATCAGTGCTATGAGTAGAGAGTAGTTTACTACACATACTCTCAATTTTTACTCCCCCACTTTTATTTTTTGATTTTAGGAGCAATGATATTGTATTTTCATTGTATAGCTTTAAAAAAAATGCTTACGTCGAGAGTTTAAGTGTAGACTGTAAAGTAAAAATTAAAAGTAGAGAATGAGAGTGTATGTAATATTCTTTTTATGAATTGATTCCAACAACGTAGTATGGAGTACTATTTTGACTGAAGGGGAAAAGAACAACAGGGAAATTTATTGCAAAGAGAAAAAAAATAAAAATCACAGTTCATGTGTTTTCTTCCTGAACAGAGCAAACCCTATGTTGTCTGCCTGATTATACTTTCGTAAAGCATAGATTATGTGGTCGTTTTTGGATCTTTAGTACTTCACCTCATGTGATCTTCACACCTGCAAAATCGTCTGTCATGATTCAGCTGCTTTCTTGATCCCAAACAAATTTTCTTCACCATGGAGTATATATGCCATATATCTGATACTGTTTGGCAGTGGAGAAATTTGGATCAGTGTAATGTTGTGTCATTTTCTGTGCACAGATGAATTAATGGTGCTTAGTGACCTTAATGATGATGTTACAAGAAAAGAAAACACGTCTATTATATAATTAAATACAATAATTATAATGATTCAGGTAGGTCCCACTCCAGATTTAACTGCCTAATTTTCTTTGCGTTTTTGTCCTCAGTTGCTTGTTTGTTTTTTTGTTTTAACTTTCAATCTGTTCCAATTACATGATTATAGATCCTGATGCCATGTTAATGAGGATTGCTCAAATTACGGGAATCCCCCATCATGCTTATGAGTCTCATAACTGTTTATAATACAGACAAAAGATTACTGTTTGTAACCACTTGAACCTAATTGAGCAAAATCAGAGGAGCTGATACCATGCCTAAATCGGGTAGCAGTCCCTTTCACTCCCAGTGCTCTCCCCTTCTATGAGCCACTAGATAGGTGAAGTTGATTTCTAATATGGCCCATTGAAGATTTTGTAAAATTCTGATTATACTCTAGCCGACTATTCCTTTTTTTTTTTTTTTTAAATACTTTTTCCTCACTTCCAGATTAATAATTTTTCGTATGGAAATTAATAAATGTACAGATTAGATAATGAATTATAATTATTCTCTTCTTTATGATCTTTATATGTGATATTTTCTTAAATGGTTTAAAGTTACACCTCTTTGCTGATTGCTGATTTTGCTTGTCCGAAATGGTTTAGATATTTGTTTGTTTGTTTTTTTTTTTTTTTTTTTAAATTGTCTTTCTTTCTTTGCACCAGAAAGAAAAATCTATGGATTTCAATGGATTGGTCCCCATGATAAAGAAATACAAGGTGGATTTGGTTAGATCCTGAATTGCACCGTCATGTTATATTCAATTTTTATACCATATACTGGGGTTTATATTGCAATGTGAATCTTGATGCAAAAATTATATACTTTCGGTTAATACATTCTGTACCTACAATTAACAGTTTATGTACATGTAAACAAATAACTTAATAATTGCTGACACATAATATAATAGCTACAAGTACATAAACTATCAATTGCAAGTACAAAATGTGTCAACAATAGATACAGAATCTGATTTGGTAATTGCTGACACATAATATGATAGTTAGTTAGTTACAGGTACAGAATACGTCAATTATAGATATAGAATCTGAATGTTATTTTTGCATGTTATATTATAATCATGACTTTTATCAATCAATTGGGTATCATTTTTTATATATAAATTAAATTATTGCTATTTGCTACCAACATTTTCATTAGTTGTAACTTGTAAATTATGATATGATGATCTGCAAGTACCCTTTTTACAGGATCTTCTCTTCCAAGCTCCAAAAAATATGCAAGCCATGAAAATTATGGTACGAAGGAGTCAAAATATGTAAGTTATGATAATTGGTGACACATAATATGATAGTTATAGGTACAGAAATTATTGACATGTATAGAATACGTCAACTATAGAATCTTAATGTTATTTTTGGATTAGGACCTACAACGTAAGGTAGACTCTGATCCATGATATAATTTGCATGTTATATTATAATCATGACTTTTATCAATCAATCGGGTATCATTTTTGATATATAAATTAAATTATTGCTATTTGCTACCAACATTTTCATTAGTTGTAACTTGTAAATTATGATATGATGACCTGCAAGTACCCTTTTTACAGGATCTTCTCTTCCAAGCTCCAAAAAATATGTAAGCCATGAAAATTATGGTACGAAGGAGTCAAACTTGGGGAGGTGTGCAATCAAAAGATGCTCACCAGCGCACAGGAATATCGTGCACAAATGAGGTACAATTTGATATGTGAACCGTGTAGCTAAAAGTCAGCAAGAAATTTCATTTTCAAATTCTCTTTGATTTGTTTCGTTCTAGGTCGGATTTTAATTACTCCGTATATAAGATAGGTGCACCAAATATAATAAATGCTTTAAAAAAAAAAAATCAAACATACTCCGTGGTGAACATGTGGCATTTTTAATCAATTAATCTCTTTAATCATTCACTTACTCATTTGCATAATCATCAAATATGTGTTTCATCGTAATTTTTATTGATCTTAATTTGTATTAATATGTTTTTCTTGATTAATTCAGTTTCAACTCATGTTTAATGTGTTTTTTTTTTTTTTTTTTTGAAAAGCTCATGTTTAATGTGTTTGATGTTCCTTCACTCTATTTCATTCCCATCACCCTATCCTCCATAATTCTATGTTTATCCACTATAATTCTGATTTTATACTAAGTTTATTGTGTTGAAAAAAAATCTATAGATTTTCAAAAGAAATAAATGTAACGAAATGATCCATTGTAAGAGTGTTCCCAGTGAGAAAAATGAGTTTATGTGTACCAAAAGGAGGTTGTTGGGCATAAGTTAACGACTACCTTAGTATTTTGTTTGTTTTTGTTTTTTTTTTAAAATTACTTTCTAAATTTTTGTTCTTTAAATATGTAGGTGAATTAATTAATAACAAACTCTAACATTGTAAATAACTTTTTGATTGAGTTGTATGTACTTGTTACCTTAGGTAATGAGGTGGCCCTAGCAATGGCTAGTGTTTAAAAAGAAAGTACGATACAAGGTAGTTTGAGCATTAGGTATGGGCAAATAAATATAGAAACTTAATTCAAAATATTAGGTTAAATCATAAATTCACCTATAGACTTTAGTTACAATTTATTGAACTATAGTCCAATATCATTGTCACGTACTTTTATATATATTATGATTACGCGCTCAGCTGGCACGTGCACTAGCCAGTTAGGCACTGTAGTTTCCCCTATGTGCAAGTGACGTGTCTTTTTGTAAATATTTTCTCTAATTGTGAGGCCCACAAAAAATTATATTTACAAAAATAAAAATCCATTAAAAACTCATCATTGCATTAGCAAAAAAACTCACCCCTCATGTTTTTGTTATGAAAAAACTCTTCCAAAAATCACAAATGTGGTTGTTCTTAGTTGGCCCATTGCTTTTGTTCTTATTTATAATAGTTGACATTCTTGTTATTTAACATTTTAAAAATTTGTTTATTAATTAGTTTTTAAATTTTTAATAAAAAAATTATAAATAAAATATACTACATATACACTCTTGCTTTTTACTCTTTTTTATTTCATGCTGACATAACTCATTGATTCATAATTTTTATTTATTTTCTCTCTAATAAAATTAAGATACGTGTTAAGAATTTTACTCACTGATTTTGTATAAGAAAAACATCTCTACAATTGTCCTTCACAGATAACCACATTCTAATATAGCAAAATATCATATTACAATTATGTAATAAATACCCAAATATACAATTATCACATCTCAAACATGCAACTTTATCATTTAAAATGGTTTGCAAAAAAAAAAAAAAAAAAAAAAGAAGTTAAAAAGTGAATGTCTATGAATGATAAACATACGAGTGCATAACATGGTCCTTAATTGTAAATATGTGTAAATGTGGTAAGATGTGAATGGAATGGAACGCGGGCGGTTAAAGAGGGAGCAAGTGGGGATGGTAGGTAGAGTAGGGCCCCACATGTTAGCTGAAAGTTTTGCCAATTTCTTCTTGCTATGGATTACGAAACTTTGTGTACGTGCGTTTTTGTTTTGATTCCTGCAAAAGTGTCGAAACAATGCCGCATTACACAACAAAGTCACTTTTAACCGATCACTGATTCGGCCTTGTATCACCCACCGGACAATTAGCCCATCACACGCCAGGTTGTATTAGCTGCACTTTTATCTGTATACGGAGTATAATTTATCTATATACCCAATTAGCTCAGTCTTAACTCACTGGATCAGTAGACAATATTTAAAAAAATAGATCAATGTTCAAATTTCGACAACAACAGTGTAAATATTATGCTCTAAAGTGTACAGATTCATTGTGTAGCCACTATGATTCAGATCGGGGTGTGGGAGTTCTTGAGATTGGGGATTTAACATTTTGAGAGAAGGAGTAATTTATTTGAATTTGAAGTCTATTAAATCACAATAACAAAAAGTTATAAGTAATTAAAACTGTTTACGGTTTTTACTTTTTTTTTTTTCCATATTTATTGAACCATATTTAAAATCATTTAATGATGTCGTATGACATTATTGTCTAATACGCTCTAAAACTAAAAATAAAAACAGTGTCGTAAGTAAATCTCTTTTACCTCTTGTAAATTTTATTTTCAGAATTTCAGTGAAATAAAAATTTGTAGTTACTATCAGATAGTGTATATTAAGTAAACCCCGCTCTTGCATTGTCTTTAAATTACATAGAATACGTTAATTGCACTAGAAAGACAATGTGCAATAGACACTATTAATATGGTGTTGACAACAATCGAATTTGTTTAATTTCTTGTAATATAGTCATTCTACACCCACTCGGTCAACCCTTTGAGATTACTCGTAATTTTGTTGGCATACAACATTGAGTATCCACAACCTCTAACCTTATTAAGAATCTCTTTATCGACTGTTTTAAGTTTATATATTTCTACTTTTGTAATTTATTACTCCACGAAAATATTGCTCCATAGCATGCGCACACATATATAAGAGAAAACAAAAATATGTGAATAATGTAACAATTATAAAATACTAAAAAAATTGCTTGAGTAGACTAATAGCAATTGACAATTCTTCATGAGCCATAATGCATTATTAAATGATTCCCTGAATTATGAAAAGGAAGAACAAATCATCCAATGATGATTGAGATTATGAACATATTAAAAAAAATACCCATTATCCAATTTGTTCCATATAATTATACAACTATATAAACATTGAAAATTTATAGGATACCATTCAACATTAGTGTTGAATAATATCATATACAGCTAAATATTTATTTTTATTGCATAAGGTATTGTCGATGATCATATCAATACATAATAATATGAATCTAATTATCTAAACATGTATATCATTTTATTATACATATATTATTAATATGGTAGAAAAGCTCATAAAAAGTTTTTTTTTTTTTTTTTTTTTTTTTTTTTCAAAGGACTAATACTCAATCAATGAATATCACACTAAAGGTATAATATTTTTTATACATTAAAATAATTAAATACTTTTAAATCCACATAAAAATACAATAAAGGAAGGGGAGGGGGGGGGGGGGCTTACGTTACTGAAACGCAAAAATTGAACGGCATAACGCCGTGGGTGGGGGATACCCATTCCTATAATTGCAAGATAATGACAGATAATAGCAAGCTCATAATAGTTATTGTAAAACAGACGTTGTACAAAGGTGGATTAATATGTTTATAAAATTATGAAAGTTGGGGCTCGAGCAGAATTATCAGAAACTGAAAGGATGTCTCGGAGAAAAATCAATCATCTTGGGGTGTATTTATTGGAGAATCTATATATTTATTTATTTTTATTTCATATTTATTTATAGAAAAACTTCACTTCATTTTGGCTTCTCTCTCAAAAGTCCCATAAATAAATCGGAATAAATAATAGTCCGACATATAGTCGGTGGACAGCTGACGATGAAAGCTCTATTCCGGCACCGGTAATCGGAGAATCTCCGGCGACATTCCCTCCGGAAAGCGGTTTCCCTGCGAGTCGGTTCTCGGCTCCGGTGACACTCTCGGCCTCCGCTCGTTTTCTCTCACTGCGAGTATCTACTTTCTCTCTCTAAACCTTACGCGCATCCGCCTGTGTCCGGCTTGCGGGAATCTTCGGGCCGCGCATTGTCAGAGCTTCGCATTGCTTCGACACTGTAAAGCTTCTAACAGTACTTTCAGTAGCGTTGCTCATTTCTTCTTTTCTGGTTTCCCTTTCGATCTCGCCTTTCGGAGGCAAATCGAATCTGATTTTCGATACTCCCCCCACCTTTTTTTTTCCTTGGATTATTCTTTTTTTTTTTCTGCTCAAATTTCAGCTTTTTACCAGAGTAATTTTTGTGTTGAGATCTAGCATTTAGCTCTTATTTCTACGGCTATGATTTTGTTTACAATATAATCATTTCTACTGCTCAAAAACGCATGTTTAGCATTTTTTTATTTTTTTTGAGATATTGAGTATATTTAGTTAAATATATGTAATTGGACCGTTACAATTAGTTTTTTTTTTTTTTTTTTCCCCACGTTATGTTCCTTCTCCTTGTTTGCATTGGAGTTCTTTATGCTTTTCTGGGAATAGTTGATGTGAAGTTCGTGAAAATTTAAAGTGAATGGTAAATTTTGGGGGGTGTTTCTTGCATAAACCATGGAATCTGTTTTCTTCTGCAGATCTAGTCGATTCACTATTTCCTTTCTTCTTTTTTGTCCTCTCCGATTTGCTTCTGATGTGTATAAAGATATTACTCTTTTTTAATTGCCCAAATGTCATATTTTGGATTCTAGCTTTAGTAAATCAGGACTTCTGTAATGGAGCCATGGAGGTGTAAATATATGCAAGGTTTTATTTTTTGCTCTATTTTAGTCGAAACTGTAATAGATTCCTACTTCTCTTGGTTTACCTTCATGTTGCATAGCCAATTTACTATTTTTACTGGTTTTTCATATCTTAAAGTGCAAAGCCTGCCCCTTTCTGGATATGGAGATAGGAAGTAGCAAATTGAGATTAGTCATTTAGGCCAAGTATTTATTTGCAATGAGATTTACTCTTTTAAATGTTATTATATTTCAGCTGAGATGTATGCTGTTCAGAATGGCAAAAATCGCGGTCTTGAGAAACCAATTCCAGGATGTTTGGGAAGAATGGTAAACCTTTTTGACTTGAATGGCGGTGTTCCAGGGAACAGGTTGCTCACAGATAAACCTCATAGAGATGGTGAATCCTATTTTCCATATTTCTCTTCTTTGATATGTTGATCTGTTATTTAGTTTCCTAAGTGAGGGTTGCTTGCAACTAGTAATAATTACTTCTCCAAAAGGAGTCGTAATTATCCCCAGAGTTCATAGTTGTCCTGTAGGATTATTCTTTGACAGTGTGATTGAACTGACAAGCTGTAGCATAAAGTATGAAATGCTAAAAGAACTTCATTATGCAGAAACGGCTTCTTTCTCCTAGGCTTGTTGAACTCATTTGTGTGTATTTGATTTTAAAGGTTCCCTCTCGAGGAGCCAATCAGATGTGGCAAGGATGTCTCCAAGTGAGGATCAAATTGAGGATAAAGAGGTATATCTTTCAGTTTGGTAATCAAGAATAAGCAGCATGGGGTTTTTCAGAGCTCATCTTTAATACTGGTTTATATTTCTTTGAAATGGTACGTGCAGATTGTGTCTGAATTGAGGAGAAATAATTCAAAAATGAAAGCAAATGGAACACCAATGAAGATGCTTATAGCAGAAGAGATGTCCAGAGACATGGCCTCCAAGCATAATCCACCTAGTGTTGTAGCCAAATTAATGGGGCTTGACGGTTTTCCATCTCAGCTACCAGTTTCTACTGCTCAAAGAAATTATTCTGGAAGGAATGCACAAAGTGCTAAGGGTACACCTTTGAATAATTTCCACCACAGAAGTGGATCCTTAGACACGCAAATGGAGTGTGAGTTTTATCAATATCCAGAGCAGAATGAATGCAAAGATGTTTACGAGGTTTGGCAGAATCGACACGATACGAACTCCATGAGAAGTAAATCACCCCAGATGGGAAGATGTAATGAAACTTCAACCGACAAGGTGGCTTTTGTCCGTCAGAAGTTCATTGAAGCAAAATGCCTATCTCTAGATGAAAAATGTCATCACTCTAGGCAATTCCAAGATGCATTGGAAGTTTTGAGTTCAAACACCGATTTGGTCCTTAAATTTCTGCAAGAACCAAAGCCCATGTTATCTGAGCATATATATAATTTGCAGTCTATTCCTGCTCCTTCTGAGACCAAGCGGATAACTGTTCTTAAACCATCCAAGATGGTCGATAATTGCAAATTTATTGGAACGGGGAAGAATGAAAATGTGACGAAGAGAACCAACCAGGTCAGCCAAGTGAACAGAATAGATAAAACCCATCCAGATCTTTCTTCTCCTGCAGCTAGTTGGAAAACTGACACTAGTGTCACTCAACCAACTCGAATAGTAGTACTAAAACCAAGCACTGTTAAGTCTCATGAACTCAAAGCTTTGAGTTCCCCACCTTGCACATCACCAAGAGTATTACATGGAAACAAGTTTGTTGGTGTTCCTGAAGATAATGATGCTCAAGAATCAAGAGAAGTGGCAAAATCGATCACACAACAGATGCGTGAAAATTTAGCTGGGCATCGAAGGGATGAAACATTGCTTTCTTCTTCAGTGTTCTCAAATGGATATATTGGTGATGAGAGTTCATTCAACAAGTCAGAAAATGAGTATGCAGCAATGAACCTCAGTGATTCAGAAGTCATGTCACCGATGTCTAGGCACTCGTGGGATTACATTAATAGGTTTAACAGTCCTTATTCTTGCTCCTCCTTGAGCCGTGCATCTTATTCTCCAGAATCATCTGTATCAAGAGAAGCAAAAAAACGACTTTCTGAAAGATGGGCCATGGTGACATCTCATCGAAGCCATCAAGAACAGAGACATCTCCGTAGAAGCTCTAGTACTCTAGGTGAGATGCTTGCTCTTTCTGATGCAAAGAAGCCAGGAACAGCCGAGGGGGAGGGCAAAAAAGAACCTAGGGACTTGAATTGCTGTCCAGTTGAGGATACAAACAAGAATGAAGGCATTGATAATATGCCAAAGAATCTCGTGAGATCAAAATCTGTTCCTGTATCTTCTACAACATTTGCTTCCCACTTGAATTTGGACACTTCACAACCAGAGACAGCAATAACAGATGTTCCCAGAGAAAAAACAAAGGAAAGAAGCACAAAGTCATTGCTAAAGGGGAAAGTTTCGAGTTTGTTCTTCTCAAGGAACAAAAAACTCTGCAAACAAAAGCCTAGAACAGATGAATCTCAGTCTGGTGGAAAGCTTTCACATTCTATTTCAAAAGTAGATAACAATAGAAGTGAATGCATCAATGGCACAGGGCTTGATTGCTCATCACCTGATCTGCGTGAATCATCAGGTGAAGCAACTTCTCCGGATTTGGTTGAAAAGCAAGGCTTGATTTCTTCAGAGGTAATTCAGCATATATTAGCGAGCTCATCTTCTACGTGGTTGACTTTTATTAATTGCTTTCCCAATTTTATTTTATTTTTAAATAATCCCATGCTTTCAAATAGACAACTTATTTCCACACTCCACCTATACTTTTCAAATTTATCCTATTTTTGTTCTTTCATGTTTATTGTCTGTTTATTTTGCTTTCTCTATCAAAATTGAATTTTGTCAACAAAGGTAAATGGAGTTTGCATGACTTCTTTACAAAATATTTAAAACTCAAATTAAAAAAAAAAAAAATTGTGATAAATTCTGCAGTTTGGACTGTCTTTGCCTTTTGGAAATCCGAGTGAGAACCACGATCAACCAAGTCCTGTATCAGTTTTGGAGACATCATTTGAGGAGGATGAACATTTAGCACAATTATCACTTGGGAATATCAAGGCAGACCGTCGTGGTAAAATCTTTCTTCAGATTGCAGGAATTCTTCTGTTTCTTTTTAATATGTTTTCTGATTGCTTTATTCAAACAAGCAGGGGGGGAGTTGCCTTTTCAGCCCATTAGGTCCAATCTAATAGACAAATCTCCTCCAATAGGATCAGTTGCCCGTACTCTATCATGGGATGATTCTTGTGTAGATACAGCCACTTCATCATATTCACTTAACCCACCAGTATCAATGCAAAGGACCGAGGAAGAAGAACGAGAATGGGTCTTCTTCATTCAGACCTTACTATCCATGGCTGGTCTCGACGAAGTACAATCTGATTCACTTTCATCCAGATGGCATTCCCCAGATAGCCCACTGGACCCATTACTAAGGGACAAGTACATCAATTTGAACGAGAAAGAAACAGTGCATGAAGCAAAGCGAAGGCAAAGGAGATCAACTAGAAAGCTCGTGTTTGATTGTGTCAATGCAGCACTGATCGACATAGACACTTGCCACAAAACCATTGCTTTCAGCGGTGCCCATAACACCATCCCAGATGGTTCTTCAATTATATCAGCGGACCAGGTGTGGGGAAGGATAAAGGAATGGTTTTCTAGCACGGCGGGATGCCTCTCGGACGATGGCGTTGACGACAACAACCTGACCGAGAGGATGGTGAGACAGGAGGCGGTCGGGAAAGGGTGGCACGAATACTTGAGATTAGAAGCGGAAAATATAGGAAAGGAAATCGAAGGAAAATTGTTGGAAGAGATTGTGCAGGATGCTGTGGTTGGATTGGCAGATACAATGTGAATGCACACCTCATCTTCTTCAGGTCTTCTCTAATGTATTATTTTCAACTCCATAACTCTTCTTTTGGCTTATTATTATTATTATTGTGTTTCACCAGAATGATATGCTTCTGCTCACCTAAGTTTCTTTTTGGTTGCAAATTTTCTCTAGTTTTATTTAGAGTAACTTTTGGCCAGAGAGTAGAGACCAAGTTGTGCAATGTGTTAATGCTAAACTCTTACCCAAAAGACTGAATCCCAGCCCTAAATGCCCCCAACACTCTGAACCGGTGACTCAATGGGTTAGTAGGCTGGACATAATTCCCACACTGCCGCCACCGAGGTTTGAACCTTGGTCTCTTACCCCAAATACTGTCCACTAAACCATTGAGCTAAGCCCATGCGAGTATTAATTTAAACTCTACCTCAATATATGAGAACTTTTTCTTTTTCCAAAAAAAAAAAAGATTAATAAGTTTATTCTTTTTTAACATGAGTAGGGTTGGCCAATTTGTAGTAACCAATGAATAAAAAAAAAAATTGTCATGTGAGATTGTGTAAAACGATTTTATTTAAAAAATAAATAATATATGTAACTTTATATTCATATTCAAAGTAAAGATTAACAAATGTCACTATTCCTATTACCATGTTTCGAGCTATGATATTACAAGAACCACCGACTAATTTATCAATCATTATTATGTAGACCATATTTTTTATACTGTAAAATAATGTACATTCAATACAAAAATAATGTACTTTTAGTATATTAAAAATATACATTGTATTCACGAAATGTACATTATTTGTATACTGAATATAATATACATTCAATACACAAAAAATGTACATTTAATATATTAAAAATGTACTTTTTATTACGGGTCACACATCACTGTGTGGACTATGATCCATACAATAATTTGCCCTAATTTATTCTAGTTTAGAAGTAAAAATTACATTTATTTAAGTTAAACAAATTGATCAAAGATATTTTTTTACTATTACTTACGTGACATATTCTTATTCATCAAGTAAGAAAAACGGTTCATAATTTTTATTAATAAAATCACGACATTTAATCAACATTTCACTCAATAAAAATTAAAAAGTACATAATCAATATGTACAGCGAAAATGATATATGATATATGTACAGTATGGGTAGTTGGGTACTTTCTGAAGTTAGTATTTACAAGAACAGGGGTTGACAGTTGGCATTGTACTTGTTTTTATGATATGATATGATTGCTCCAACACATATAAAACAAAGGAGCAATAATAACATTATTATTGGTTAGTTTTCTTTTACATAGACTCCTAAATCATACTCCTTAGATTTTACTCCATGATGTGACGGATATTGATAGGTTGTTTTTTGAATGTGGGTCTCAATACAAGTGTCTACATTAAGATTTTTAGTGTGAAAGTAAAAGTTGAAAGTAGAAAATTAGAATACGAGGAAATTTCAATTTTGGTCATATAATTATATGGCCTTTGTTAATTTCAGCACCCGACTTTCAAAAGTGTCAATTTAGTACCTTGACTATGCAATTTTTATCAATTTTGGTCACTCCGGTTAAATTGCCGGTCAAATTTCGCTGGAAAAACTTAATCCTTCATTTAGTCTATAATTTGAGGGGCAAAATCGTCTTTTGAATTCTGGTAAAATCGTATTTTTTTTCTGATGAAATTTGGTCGAAGTGACAAAAATTGACAAAAATTACATACTCAAGGTACTAAATTGACACTTTTAAAAATCAGGTGTTAAAATTAACAAAGCTCTTATAGTCATATGACCAAAATTGAAATTTTCTCATTAGAATACATATGTATTTTCCTATTGGCTATGCTCACCGCGATGAAAGTCTCTCCAATTGTCCTCCTTGTCGGCATTTTTTTTAGGATTTTTAAATTTTCTTTAAATGCCACCATTTCAAAGATTTCAAAATATGAAATTTTGGTGTCAGAATTGTGGGCCAGTTATGTACTTTTCCTCTTATTATTATTATTGTTATTATTATTATTATTATTATTATTATTATTATTATTATTATTATTATTATTGTGAAAAAATAATATTTATTAATGAAATAAGATATTTGTTTAAGTGATTTAGAAGTGAGACTAGTTTTGAATAGCTACATGTACTCATAATCTATACTCTCTCATTTTTACTCCAATAATATGACAACTGACAAGAGATGATCTTTATCTTGTATAAATAGAACCTACTTTTATAAATGCATATATTTTTCGGCCCACTTTACACTTCCAAGTTCCAATAGTATATAGCCCCGTACAATTTGCATTGATTGAATTGAATTTAATGTTAACAAAATGGATACATATACTTTTCTTTGATATTCTATATATAACAATGTTTTTCGCTTTAAATGTTTATCTCTTAACATTGTAATAAAATCATTTTTATTCACCGACTACTATAACTCCATCCAACGTTAAAAAAATAATATACTCCTTTGAAAAGGGTGTCAAGTGAGTTGAACATAATTATCGTACCTAAAAGTCAAGAATTCGATTATTGTCAACACATTCTTAACAAATCGTCACATAAAGTCTTTTTAGATATGAACCTAGTTTATTATAACTAATTGTGTACTATTTCCAAAAATAAATAAATAAAAATTGTGTACTTCTCTCCAAAGTGAGAAAAAACTTGAATTGTGCACATGGGAATTAAATGGCCGAAAAAACAAGAACATAATTAATACTAAATGATTTACTGCTCTAATAATTCTAAGGAAAAATATTTTTAATGTGGGGTATGTTTTGTTTGCATCAATCGTACGGACGACGAAAAGTCTTTTTGGACTTTATCTCTGAAAAAAAACTCCTTATGAGTATGTTTTGAAAATTATTTTTTAGGATTTTATTTTTGTGCGTTTAGGTATTCAAGAAAAATAAAATTAATAAAAATGTTTGTTATGGTCAAAGAAAAAATTATCACTTTAGGAATAAATGCCTTTAAAATTTTACACGAATGATATCCTCGGGGCTCAGGGTCACTACCTCTCAGCTCAACTTCTCCTCCTCACTTTCTCTTAGTTAGTATTATTATGTTTTTTTTTTTTTTTATATTACAATTTTATGATTATTAATATCATTATAAAAGAGTCAATATTTTCATAAAAAATAACCTTGTGATACAATTTTGTTTATTTTTTTTTTTTTTTTTGGAAGAATGAATTAAATATTCAAAAAAAATAACTTTTAGTCATACACTAGAAAATGAAATATATTTTTTTTCTAAAAAAAAAAATGAATAATTTTCTAAGATTATTTTTCAAACTTCCAAATCAACATTAAGATATTCATGTTACATAGTCCTTTTTTATAGGAAAGGAGACATAAGCAATAATGTCGAGATTATAAATGTAGCACAAATTTGGGAGAAAGTAATGTTTCAATTTGAAAGGTTGTCTGTCAACGGACTAGACAGTCATTGACGTCCAAATCTATACCTCACCATGAGGTCTAGACATCGCACAAGGACTAAACAGTCATGAGTGTCCAAATATAATGAAGGTGGCCACTCAGATCGGACAACTGCACTGACTGGATGTCCGTCAACGAAAATAGTCACCGACTATCAAGTCGACGGTCAATAGTTATTTTAAAAAATAAAAATAAAACTTTTAGAATAAAAAATAAAAGTATTATTAGCTAGGGGAATTCATTTGGAACTGTTTTTAGTTAAGAAATTCAATTTTCCAGTTTATTAAACTTACGATGATTTGACACTTTTTCCTAAATCTTTTTAATTTTATGATTCTTATAAAGATAATAGGAAAATTTGTTATTTTACATTTAATAAAGTGAATTGTGATTCATCTTAGCACATTTTATTTTAAATTATTATTTATCTATGATAATTAATTCCGTGTGAATCAAACATAATAATAGATTTGTCTCACGGATCATTATCCGTGAGACAAGTCGAGTTAAATACTTAATATGCAAATGTAAATACTAAATCATGAATATGGTTTATTTTTCTAAAGCAAAAACGGCTAGCATATATTAATCCAAAAGAGTTGTAACAAAGTCAGGTGGGATAGAGTCTCCAGTACAACAAACTAGCCTGACAGAGATCTTTTAAAGCTAAAATATGAGCAATCACATTAAACTATCTAGGAACCAAAAATAAAGGACACAAATTAAATAAAGACATGAAACGTAAATAGTCGTCAATGACTATTCCAGAAATATGTTCTTACTTATATGGGAAAACATAATCTTTGAGGATAATATAATACTTTTATATTTTGATTTAAAGTATTACTTTTTAAATCAAAAGTATTTTGGTTTCCCTTATAAGTAATGTTGCACTTGAAGAATGTAATACTTTTACAAAGTATTACATTATTACATTTTCTCATATAAGTAATAAATATTTTATTCCTAATTTAGTATTACAATTAGGGAAAAGTGTCAAATTGGGCCCCTAAGTCGATCGGATAGTGCAATTTGGGTCCCTTAACTTAAAAAAGTTTCATTTATGATCCCTAAACCTAACATTGTTCAATTAAGTCCAAGGTGACTTGTTTAAACAGGTTAAATTTTTACATTGTTGACACGTGTCACTTTAAAATGTTTTTTTTTGTTTTTTTTAAATGATTTATTTATTTATTAAATATTATTATATATAAAAATTAAAAAAATTAAAAAAAAACAAAGCTTTTTAAAAAAAAAAAAATTTTTAAAAAACGCACAAAGCAGGTGGCTGTTTTTTTTTTAGTTTTTTTTTTTTTTTATTTTTATAAATATATATTTTTAATAATAATAAATCATTTTAAAAAACAAAACAAAAAAAACAAAAAAATATTTAAAATAACACGTGTCCAACAATGTGAAGATTTAACTGTTAAAACAGTCCCTTGGACTTAATTGAACAATTTTTACAGGTTTAGGGATCTGAATGGAGCTTTTTTTAGTTAAGGGACCAAATTGCACTATCCGGTCAACTTAGGAGGCCAATTTGACATTTCCATTACATTTATAGTATAAGTATTATTTCTCTTTGACCCGAAAATTTTTACGAACAAAGATCCGTGAGAACGGTCTCACCACAAGTTTTTGACAATAAAATTATGTTGAGTGCTACTAAATGAGATTAATCTAGCTGTGTTGGATTTACCTTAAAATGCACTTAGTCAAATAGTGTGATAGCCTTAATATGACATCCTCACACACAAGCAACATAGGTATACCTTTTGATATGCAAAAAAGTCGCATTTGTTACCCAAATGTACATTGATGGCACGCCCCTCACGTGTTGGAATTCGAATTCATGACCTTTAGTCTGGCTCTAATACCAAATTAAAGTATGTGCTACATGTCAACTAAAAGTCTAAGCAGATAGTTGGATCGCACATTAATGGCTATATGCTCTTATATCCGACAAATTAGCTGATACCAACATAGGCATACCTAGAACTTGATAATCTAGGAGTAATCGAATCAAAGAAAACATAAAAGCAATTAGCTAGAACTAATAAGAATGCAGTTAGTATTAGTTAAAAGGCGTAATGTCAAATATCAATATATCATCAATAGCTGTGAAAGTGCAGGTGGATCAAGGCCGCCCATTTAATTCATATTACTCTGTATCACACCCATATCAACCAATTAACAAAAAGGGCAACCCTCTTGCTGTGTGTATGTATAGGTCTGTGTATATATATATCCACCATTGCTTTTCCTTCCCATATCACATTCACAACCCCGCAGAAAGCTACTTGCTTAACGTAACTTTCTCATCACATAAACTACAATAATGTCTGGTTTTAGTGTTCTCTTAGCCGCCGCCGTGGTTGCGGTGGCCGCATTGTTTGCGCCTCCTGCGGAGCGGCGCGTGCCTTCTTCGTGTTCGGCGCTCCGC
>VALG01015714.1:0-21756 GCA_009835305.1 Ipomoea purpurea | reverse complement strand
GAAAGATGCTTGAGAAAGGGAGATGTTGAACAATGTTCTTCAAATCGGTCATGGTGATAAATATAGAAGGAGAAAGTTCATATTGGTGGTTCAGGAACACTTTTACTTGGCCTCATGGTACTCCTAATTATGGTACGTTTTCGATCGGGGGCTAATAGGCTACATGATCTCATCTACGCCAGTGTTCAGACTCTTGTTTAATAATATATAGCACAAGCTCATGATCTAAAACTGCAATTTGTGCTTTTCCTGTTTCTCACATATTATCAGTCTTACCTTGAACACTTCATTCCTTTTCATCTTCTCGATTTCAGGCTCCTCAGAATACATCAGAGTATGTCTCTTCAAATGTTTCTTGGTCTTCAATTGTCTGAAAGTGGTTTTTCGTAAGACGAAAAGAATTGGCGTGGATTTGGAGGCAAGCGAGACCTAGATCGGCTTTATTGGCTGCTGCAGCTGCTGTTCATCATACTTGTTGATCGTCCAGTAAAAATTATTTGGACGGAATGTGAACATGATGAATAACTGGGCAGAGGCATACTTCTTTGGAAAGTATTAAGGTTAACTGTGTCTGTTCTCAAATCATATCATGTTAATCATCTTTATGGATCAAAATACCTATAATGACGGTCCTTATCAGTGTTTGCCAAAATCGCGCATCAGGCGGCTAGGCGGCTCGGCTCCTAGGCCCAGCACTAGGCGCTCCTAGGCGCCTACGGCGGTCCCAGGCGCCTAGGAAGGGTGCCTAGAGACTTAGCTTACATGGGCATGGACATTATCTACTGTCCACAGTCATGATATTTATATTCAACTCATATATTACTTTAAGAATATTTAAAATTAATATCTTACCACCAATAGGTATTACCATTATATGGGTTTTTCCAAAATAAATAATTACAATTGTGCTCCTAGCATGCCTTGTAATTATTTTTTTGGACCATATTAATGTAATATACTAGTGGGTAAAAATAATTAATGTTAATATTTATAAATAATATAATGAGTTTGGAATATAAATAGTTGTGGTGTGGCCAGCGATGATGTCAACGCCACATAAACTAAATTGAATAGTAATATTTAACACCGTTAACTATTGGCCTTCAAAACTGCACAATTTTTTTAAAGTATCGGAATAAATTGAACCGAAAATAAGGTACAAGATTAAATGAACAGAACATTATAGTACCAGGGACCCATAGGGTACTTTTGCCCCATGCCTTTATGTGACCTGTTATGTAGAAAGACCAACTTACGGAGTTGTTTTCTTTGGTAGTCTGATAACAAAGCGATAGTGTATTAGGGTTGGTTTTACAAATGACGGAAAAGTGCTTGCATGGATCTTGAAATCTACAATAATGCGGGATAAGTTCACTCGATTTATCATCTGCCTGATAGTTGAACGGTGCTATGTTCCATTCAGATAATGTGTATGAGATACCAAATGTTTCGATTGTTTCTGGAAGGTGTTTGCTTCACTAATTTTCCTAGGTAATACGAGCCTTTCAGAGAGGTTTCGGAGGTCCACAGGGTATGCTGATACTGCAAAATTGGATTGGGAAGAATTGCGTTGGGAGGTTAATGAAAACTCCTGAACGAAATCAGGGTGGCGTTATGGTGATGAACGATTCTCTATCATTGGTCATCTTCTTTTTATAGATTCTTAGACATGTTCGTCCCCGTCACATAAATACCCATTTATGTCTTTATTTTCGCAGGAGATCAATTTTCCTGGAGAAGGAGGCGGTCCTTACATTATGGTCAAAAAATCGAAAACTGTACGCTGGAACGCCGTCTGGAATGAATTAAGTCATCGTGTGACTTTTCTAATGCTTGTAAAGAAGTTTGAAAATTCAATCTTGGTAAACCGGTGGAAGAAGGCGAGGGGAAGTTGCCATGATTCCAACAAAAATTTGGGATATCTTTCCAACGAAGTTATGAACAGGTAGACTTTCTAGTTTCTACAATTGATATATATATATAGGTCATCATAGTTATATTTGAGTCGACGACTAGACAGATTTAAGTTAAGATGTACATGCTTGCTTTACGTTGGCAGGTGCACTTGTTCAGAGTCTAGCACGATGGAACAGTTATTCGGTTATCTCATGGGTGTGGAGATGGGGCAAGGCTTTGCATACGAAAAATGGCTCAGATTGCAGATCTTCCTTTAATATTTCCCACTCAGCGCCGTTGTTTATATCAGAGAACTAGGTAACTGACAAGGTATAGGTATCCTTGTGTCCTGATTCGTGCAATTGGTTTTCCTTATTCTTAATTGTTAAGAGTCCCCACAATTTGATAAAATAAGAGAGAACATATGGGTTTATAAAGCTGTGTTAGACTAGCTAATTGGTTGGATTTAGGGTGTGTTGTTGGTTCGCACATAGCAATTCGGAACGGAATGGGTATCATACTTGGTAATTGTAATGTGTTTGGTGAAAGTATTTAGACATGTTTGTAGTAGGGTGGATGGGAATGGTTACTAATATAGTGCTTGAAAATGAATAAGGGAATGAAACCCTTATTTTATTTGGGGTATGGGTTTTTCAATTGATGGGGTATTTTGAAACCCATAGTAGTGTTCTAAAAACCTATCAACCAACGTACAACAATTCACTTTCATACTATTCCTATGGGCAGAAACCCGCCAACCAAACACCACCCTTAATGCTCTTTAGTGTGGTTTGGCCCATGTGCATTATAGCCTAGTTGAGGAACCCTAGCCCAGTTGCAGAAATTGCCTTTTAGTTTGAATGAATTTATTTCCCTGTGACATGTGATATTATATTTTTTTTACCCCTTAAGGGCATAGCTTTAGTTATGCTACTGATGCATTTGTCTCAATATATCCCTCTTTCTCGATCAATTAGGTTCCCAATGCATCACCAACGGCGCTTCTGCAAGCTCTGATATGTATGTGAGCTGAGTTTTAGATGCCTGTGAACAAATAAAAGCAAGAATGAGCCTATTGGCATCTAAACGTACTTTCAACCTCTTTTTAAAAGGATACATTCAATTCGTTGCCGAGTATTCAAATGTTGGATTTCTCTAATTCTGTCGCCACTAATAAATCTTTTCATATTTCATCTACATATTATTTATTGTTGAACGGGAAATTCTAAATGACCTATAAAGGAGTATACTATGTGTGTTCGTCTACATATTGTGGAAGGAAGATAAACAAATATCACAATTCTGAAATTATGGGAGGCCATATAGAAACACCCCGAACTCAGATGATAGTAACGCAAAAAAAGTTGCTAACCATTTCATTATCTCTGTTAAGAGTCCCCACATTGATAAAATAAGAAGAGAACATATGGGTTTATAAGGCCATGGGTTAGACTAGCTAAATTGGGTTGGATTTAATCTTTTAGTGTGGTTTGGCACATGTGTATTATATAGACAGTTGAGTGACCCTAGCCCGATCTTTGTTTATAATATTTGCTTCTAATGGATAGACCTTTACTTTTGGACATATTATCGTTTTGATTAATCTGTTTGTGTGGGTTTGGCCCATGTGTATTATAGCCCAGTTGAGTGACCCTGGCCCGATCTTTGTTTATAACATATTTGCTTCTAATGATAGACCTTTACTTTTGGACATATTATCGTTTTGGTTGCTATTACTGCTTCTAATTCTCATTTGGGTAATAATAAGATTATTGCTTGTTTCAATACTTCTAGCTCGTCATTGCATGCTATCTGAAGAGAATAGACCTCTCTGCTCATGGATTTTCCATCGTCCCTGATATTGGCTTCGATTGGAAAACTGGTCAAGGGACCCCGTTTAGGTACTTCACCTATGGGGCTGCATTTGCTGAAGTTGAAATCGATGCATTAACCGGAGATTTTCACACGAGGAGAGCAGATGTTCTCTTGGACCTCGGTTTTTCTCTTAATCCCGCAATTGATGTTGGACAGGTTCTTCCCAACCCCTTCTGGAAATTGTAATTTACTTATCGGATGGAGTAAATGAATATCATTAACCCTGATATTAGAATTTCAATATGGATGAAACCACGAAATCTTCTACAAAATCTTAGCGAAAGAAGTTTTGTCGCATTGTATTCTTAGTACTCTCTGCAACCACGCAGATTGAGGGAGCATTTGTACAAGGCTTGGGTTGGGTAGCTTTGGAAGAGCTGAAATGGGGGGATCCCGCACACAAATGGATTCCGTCTGGATGCCTACTCACATGTGGACCGGGAAACTACAAAATTCCTTCCGTGAATGATGTCCCTTTCAAATTCAACGTTTCGCTTTTAAAGGTAAGTTCCCCACTTTCTATTATTGACAGTTTGACACTGACATCCAGGTACCTCGGTGCTTATATTTGTTGAAAACAGTCTGAACTGGAGTCCCACATTGATAAAATAATGGAGAACATATGAGTTTATAAGGCCATGAGTTAGATTAGCTAATTAGTTGGATTCAATCTTTTAGTGTGGTTTGGCCCATGTGCACTATAGCCCAGTTGAATGATCTGACCTAATCTTGGATTTTCATATGGAGGGGGATTTCCTACTTAAAACCGTCTTTTTGAAAATGTTGTTGGCAGGGTGCTCCAAATCCGAAGGCCATCCATTCCTCCAAAGCTGTAGGGGAGCCGCCCTTCTTCCTCGCGTCGTCTGTATTTTTCGCCATCAAAGATGCCATTGCATCCGCGCGAGCTGACGCCGGCTATAGCGGTTGGTTTCCTCTTGATAATCCGGCTACACCCGAGCGCATACGCATGGCTTGTCTGGACGAGTTTACGAAAGCGTTCATCGACACCGATTATAGGCCCAAGCTTAGTGTGTAAGTCTATTTTTAGGAAAGTATAGGGCTCATATTTCAGAATTATTGACAATAATAAAGGCTGTGTCGCCCAACAGATGCATTAGTCTACAATTATCTCACTTCTGATATGCTACACTGACTTGTCATGGAGGAAGGTTTGTAATATTTGAATGCAAAATGTAGCTTCTTTAGACTTCTGAGTAGGCATGACCACGGTTCGAACTGAACCGTGCACTGTTGAACCGGAACCGGAACCATATTGGTTCCGGTTAAGGTTCGAGATGAAGAGGAACCGGAACCGGCGGTTCAGATTCCAAATCAGAAAACATAAAAAATTATAGTTATTTTTTTTAATTTTTTAAAAATAAATCCGGTTAACTAGCGATTCCAACCGAAACCGAAACTGCAAGTTCTGAACTGGAACAAAAATTGGAACCTTATTATAAGGTTCCGGTTCCGATTTGTCCATTTACGGAACCAGAACTGGCCGCGGTCATGCCTACTTTTGAGACACAACAATCTCAAGATAACAAAGTCATAGCTTCTCTTCCAAATAATTATGTTATAGAGGATAACCAGCGGAGTTGTTTGACACGGATTAAGTATAAAGTCTTTTTGGGAGTTGTTTATTGACTTTCGATAATATATACATTTTTAGCTGACAGATTATGTACATATTATTCATATTATATTCCTTGTATTATGTAAATAAACTCAATGTACATAATATATTAATTGTAACAAGTACACAAGGTGGATCTTGGTTCGGAGTATAACAATTGTTGACTCTTTTGGTTGGTTATTTTGGTTTGGACCAATTAATTTTGGACAATTGCAATTACAATCAGTCGTTATATCGTGTACCCCGTCCTACTTGAAACGACGTCATTTTGATGTACTGTAAAAAAAAAAAAAAATTCTCTGTTTCTAATACACATAAACTCATAACAGAATACACAAAAATTCATAACTGAATACACATAAACTCGTAACTGAATATACAAAAACTCTTAACTGAATACACAGAAACTCTTAACTAAATATACAGAAACTCTTAACTGAATACACAACAATTCTTAATTGATACACAGAAACTCTTAACTGAATATAGATAAGCTCTTAACTGAATACACAGAAACTCATAACACGATACACATAAACTTTTAACTGAATACACATAATGGGGTTTGGACGGACGGAGTGACGTCAGCAATTGAAATGCGCGTGTTTTGTGTCTTGGCGCACATTGCTATGTGCGCCGTAGTGCACAATATAAATTGCCCATTAGAATGGTTATACAATGGACCATGGTCGTCAAATGTAATTGTAGTAGAGTTAAAATGATATTTAGTGTTGTTATAATGAAATTAGTGTGTGGAGAAAATAAAACTAAAAAAAGAGCTATTCAACAACGTATGTTTATCAAATTAAATTGTAGTAATAATTAAAAATGATACTTTATGTTATTATATATCGATAATTATATAGTGTCATAATAAACCTCAGAGTGTAATTAATAAATATATATTTTTAATTATTATGTAATAATTAAAACTACTGTGTGTGAAAAATGAAATTACAAAATAAAGTTCATGCAATAACGTATATTGTCAAATAAAACTGTTAGAATTACAAATTTAAAATAATGTTATGATATTGCTATAATGAAACTAGTGTATGTGTGAAAAATGAAATTGAAAAATGAAGCAATTTGTCAAATGAAACTAAAGTGTAATTATCCACAGTAAATGATAAAATAAAATTGAAGATTAAATTTTTAATATTTTAATTTATTCAATTTTTTAACAAATAATAATTTTAAATTTATATTAAAATACACATGACTTAATTTATTCAAATAAAATAAATAAACATTTTTTTAAACAAAGCTGTACATTTATTTCATCCAAAACCTAGCTCTATAATCAAATACCATAGCCCCAAAAGTGGACTATGGCTCAAATGAGTCTAAAGGCCATTCGGCCGAACTAAATATATACACAAGGGGTGACCCAAAAATAAATAAACATTCGTTATGCATAAATAAAACTTTATTAATGTTAATATTTTTTGATAAACTAATAAGTAATGTGCATTTTAATACAAAATATAAATATCAATTATTAAAACTCATTCATAGATCATAATAAATTAAAATTAGACGAGAAGTGCAATAACCCATATACATTACTAAGTGGCTCAATTTCACCCCAACTAAATTTAAAAGAATAACACACCTTACGCTACTATAATTTGTTCAATGACTTTTTTGCCAGGTCCAGGGGTTCACTGCGCAACTAGCATTTTACTTGCATCAACATTGCTGATGTCTTCAAATACAATTTATTAAATTACAAAAAAAATTGTCCATTATTCATATTTTTTATTAAATCAGACATTTATCTAATCCAAAAATTTAAATTCTAGTATACGTGAACGGAAATCAGGCATTCACATATTCGCACACTAAGGCAACTTCATTCGCACTAAGTGCCATTTCGTATATACATATATATATATATATATATATATATATATATATATATATATATATATACTAGGGAAGGATCAGGTGCGGGTGGGGCCTTCCGTTCAGTTGTGCAGGTGAACACACATTAAGCATTACTCTAACGCACTTAAAGTACAAAACACACGCACATTAAGCACACAAACAAAACACCTTAAGAACAGGCGTAAACATCTACAACATAATCCAACTATCCAAAACAAGTCAAAGACAAGAAGTCTAAAGTCTACCATCGGCGCACATGCCAAAACATCTCAAGGTTCAAAGGGATCTATACTAACAGTCTCTAGACCGTGCTCTCGTCCTACTCAGCACCTGAAAGAAACACATAAAATATGTGATAACGCCCGGTCAGCGAATGATGCTGGTAATCATCAATACGATGTGAAATATCATACAATAGGATAGGACATGTATACAAAATCATTTGCGAAACGGTATAAATATAATATAAGGTTCAAATCCAAGAGTAGAAGTCAACACAAGACTCTATGCACTCACAACAAAGACAAGGGAACACATCCCAAGCATCACAAGAAGTAATAACGACTCACAAGAACGGCTCAAGGCATAATCTACAATCACACAGTAGACTAACACCCGACAAGCATAAGACAAGAGAATGGAGACACAACCATTGGCAACACATGCCTTTTGTGACAACACACGTCACAAATAGAGAAATACACAACAACGGCTACACAAGCCTTCGTGACATCACCCATCACGAATTGAGATCATTTCCTTATGCCCGGTTCCAACCTTATGGCCTACCCCAACCTTATGTCTAGTTTCAACCATTACCTCCAGGATCCCTGTACAACCAAGTCTAACTTTTTCCCTCATGGGACCGTCGTCCCCCACCAACGACCACCAACAAGACCACCGATTCATAGTACACGAGGGTACCGATCACACACACGGCAACACATGCCTCCCAAGAAATACGAGAACCCATCACTTAGGTCACAAACTCCATAATCGTGTCATGGCCACCACAAGGACCGTTGTCGTACCTTGGTGACTAATGTCCCATACCATTAATCGTGCAATCCAGGTACAACTACACACACCACACCACTATAGGAATCAATCAATGGATCACAACGAATATATGAAACCATACTCAATCAAGGAATGGATCACAATCCAACAACAACGATGATTAACACAAATCATCATCAACATTTAGGAAAGGACAAACAACACACACGCTAGCATTTAAACACCGAACTAGCATGCTTATCAAACGGGTAAACCGAAAGTAGTTCCAAAGAACACACAAAACTCATCATGGTTTAACGAATCACAATGTTGAACACTTAGCACGATTCATGACACCAAAACCTACATGGATTTCTACCATATAGTTCTAAACATCTGAACATCAAGAAGACGCTTAAAGAGTTCCACAAAAGAACATCGGGAAGTCAAAAGACCAAATACCGAGTCAAAAGAATCACGGGGAACAAATCCCCGCACAACCAACATATGTACCCAGCGGGTGGGCCCACAAGTGGACCTCCACCCGTGGTTCCGCCCGCGGGAACACACTCCCACACGCCTTGTACCCCGCGGGTGGGGCGACAGGTGGACCCCTACCCGCCGTTCCTCCCGCGGGTACATACCCTGTACAAAAATAATCCCTTCGGGGATTTTCAACACCAAGCTCAAATTCAAGTCCAAAACATGTCAAATCTCACCAAATAGAACAAAATGACTTGAATCAAAGTAATAGCCAAGCAATGACATACATGAACCCTAATAAACAAGCTCTAGATATGCATTTTCACAAGACAATGCATTAACACTCACATTTCATAGCAAAATCACATGTAGAATCCAATAAATCATCATATAGGTAAGCAAAATAGATTTTGCAGAGCATGTGTTACCTCTTGAAGACTTATCCTTCACTTACAACACTCCTCAAGCTCTTAACAAGGTCCCCTTTCCACACCCACTTCAAGAACACACCAAAACATCATAAAGATTTCACCTTTAGAAAAAGATACCTTAGAAAACACTAAAAACACAAAAGGAGCTTAGACCTTACCCTCCTAGATGCTCAAAAGTAGGAAAGGTGGAATCTTGAAGACAAACTTGGAAGATCTTGGTAGCCCTAGATTTAACTTGGAGAGAAAGCTATCTAGCTTTTTTAGAGAGAAGGGAGAGCTTATGATTTTGGGGAGTGTTTTGGGAGGAATGAAATGTGTCTCTTAGGTTAGCTTGGAAGACTATTTCAAGGGAAATGTCTTCTTTACCCTTACTAAGATGAAATGTGTAAGGGAACAAGGGAACTATTCACAAAGCTTTAGGTACAACACTTGACTATGGGTTGACTAGTCAATTACTAGTCCCCGACTATTGAATTTCAGGAATTTAAGGAATTAAATTACCAATTGGTTTAGGATTAATTACTTAATTAATCCCTTAATTGAATTTTGTATTACGGGGTGTCACACTCAGTACACACTCACGCACATTAAGTACAACCCTCACGCACCTTAAGCACAAGACTCACGCACCTTAAGTACAAAACTCACGCACATTAATCACCCGCACAACCGCACGGGAGATATTTACCCGCACTAGAATTTTATATATATATGGATGAGTTCTAGTGCAGAGCTGCTCCAAGTAAAAAAATGATATTAGATCCGAGTCGTTGATCAAATCGAGTTAAACGGTTCTAATCAATGAAAATTTGTTATTTTTAAAGGCGCGCCAGCCATTGCTCTAATCTGAGCACCTGTTATGTTGCTTAAGATTGAAAGAAATTGACTATAGTAAATATTGTTAATTGGAGTTATGAATGAACAACCCAGATATACACCTAAAAGATGACACACAATCTACCAAACTTCGTTCCTTCCTTTTGTGTACAAGAATTAGCGCATATTTGGTAATGTAATTGGGCTGGAATTCGTTAATTTTTTTATCAAAATAAAAAAAAAGTTATTTTTATATTTTTAAAAAGAAAACAACGCACCTTACGATCACGAATTCGATTTTTACTAACACATCTTAATCAAGTTCGTCTCAGAGGGTCTTAGCTTCTTAATATAGTTTACCTCTAATGTGTGTCTTGGAGCTAATACAAAAGAGCCTGGCTTTCGTCACCAAAAAGGAAAAAAAAAGGCCTGGGAATTCAAAAAAGGTGCAAATATAAAAGAAAATATTGGGGTATATATTCAAGTTTTTTTTTTTTTTTTTAAATATGCATACATATTAATTATCTATTAATTTCATAATTAAAAGTAAGCACTAAAAAATAAATGTATACATTAAATTCCCAATAAATAATTCCAATAATACGAATTCTATTTAGAATAAGTAATACAATAATGTCTATTTCAGACTAAAATATTTTTTGACTTTTTTTTGAAGGAAAATATTTTTTAACTTAATTAATATTCTAGCTACGTTGCGCATGTTTCATTAGCATCTTCATCAAAAAGTACAAATTTCAACTCCGCCTCATATAAAGATGGTTACTATTAGGACTCAGTATTTAGTCACACTAAATTCTATATTATTAGGAATATTATTATTTATCATTCTTATTATGAATGAAACTTTTTGTATTCTTAAAAGTACATCTCTTCATTATTACTCAAAATAATATTATTTTTAAAACTATTGTTCTCATAGTTACTGAGTAGCAAATTGAAGAATATGAACGTTTTTTTATAATTATAAAGTCATCTCATCTACTATATGTTTGCAATGAAGTCTTGATGCATGGGATTACGTGTTTGAAATTTTTGGTTTGATGGCTTCATGTATATGAATGTTTTTTATATAGACTTTTACACAGTCTTATAAAGTTTTAAAAAGTTTTGAACGACTCTATGAAAATCAATCAAAGTTTATTAAAATCTATCACTTTAAAAGTCTTTAAAACTCTACAAAAGTCATGATTGAATACACCCCCTTTAGTCTCGTTGATCTATTCTATTCCATACAAAATTGGATTCGAAAAATATGTGCATTATAACTTTTTTTTTCAAAGATTTATGGTAACAAGAATTAAGATGACATTTCACTTTAAAAATATAATTAAAGAAAAAAGTGTCAAATATGTCACTCAACTTATTGTTTCTGATCTGTAAAATTGAGTCATTGAACATAAAAAGTGTGCAATTAAACCATCAAACAAATAAAATATGTGTAATTGAGACATTTTTCAATTTTTTTTTTTTCTGGTAGAATTTAACATATGCTTACTCGGTATGTAAGAAGTGTTGCCCATTCCTCTATATATTTTTTTGGAATGCATTATTATTATTATTATTATTATTATTATATATTATTATTATATTATTATTTTATTATGATATTATTATTATTATTATTATTATTATTATTATTATTATTATTAATTATTATTTTATTATGCAAGGACACCATATATTAATACGTAGTATTAAAATTCTAAACCCAAGAAATTAATACTTCTTAATAAGTATGTACTCAGTCATATTCCATCTGTACATATACTGAGTTGAGCATCTATTTAAACATCATAATTAATGCCTGCATGCACTAATATTTTTGCAATGCAATATAATGATGAAATTTAAAGATGCATGATGCACTGCTAATACTCATTTAAATAACCACACACATTAATGTTAAAGCATTTTTTTATACTTAGATTAATTAAGAGGAAAGCATTAGACCCATTACTCTTCACTCCTGCTGCCATTCTTCATAGTTTCAATTGGTTAGAATCCCTTCAACGAGCCCAATATGAGGATCATTTGTGCTTATAGTTGGGGGATGTGGCACCAAACTGTTGTTCAAAACCCATGGGATAAGCTACAACAACGGGGTCATATAGGATTGGCAGTGCATTTTCACTGGTATGAACTCGTCACCAACTCCACAACAGACAGGCCCTTGGCAAACCTAGCTGAAAAGTTATAAGCTAGGAGCTGAAAGCTGAAAAAAAATGATTAAATATATATATATATATATATATTACCGTATAGTGGGCGACGTGCGGCGAGGCCCGCGAGCTGCTGGCGGATAACGGCGAGGTTGTTGCAGTGGCTGGCGATGAGGAAGTCGATGGGGCGGTGACTGGCGACGAGGAAATTGATGGGGCGATGGCTGGCGACGAGGAAGTTGATGGGGCAGTGGCGGTGGCTACGAGGAGTCGATGGGCGACGTAAGACGGAAACGAGGGAGCAGCGATCTAGACTCTAGCGTGCAAGACTACAACTTTTTGTGCAGTAGTACCTGTGGTGGATTGTGGGTATTTTGTTTTGAATGAGAACAAGGGCAGATCTACGGTGTTAGTTATAGCCCAAAAGTTTAGGATATCGAACGTCAACTTTATATCACTAACCATAAATAGTTGTTAAAAATTAAGCTATACACCGAACGCCGATCAGTAGGCTAATCAAAGCTTTTTAAGCTAGCTATAAAGCAGGTATGCCAAACCAATGCCCATATATCTTTATGGTTTTAAAACAAAAATAAGATGAGAGTAAGACGCGTTCCTTTCATTACTTGAATGCATCTATATACGCGCATGACTGTCTATAAACTTTTAAATTTAATCCATAAAACAAGTTTTCAATGTCATAACCACATATATTCTACAGAAAGAAATAGTTCATCTTTCCATTCGTGTGTTTCATAGTCAAAAGGAGCCCAGCTCCGTGATTGACTGTAGAACTTGTATATTAATTTCTTTTTTTTTATTAATTTATTGACATCCTTGATTAAATTCCTGTTTTTGTCACCTGAAATGTCGAAATACGATCGTCTTAAGTCTAGAAATTTATGCATCTATAACAAACTGCCATGACGGCGTCCAGTAAGCATTTGCTATATATATTACCTTTTCTTTCTTGGTGTTTCACAACTTTTATTACCACTAATTTAACGGGTGAAAATTTCAATCTTTACCTGAGTGAAAGAGGTCTGACTAGTGCCTTTATCCTGCAACAAGCCGAAACGTTTTATTTCCTGTTTTTTAAGCAATTAAAATTAAATTGCTATCTTAAATATTTCTCCCTCCAACGGGTTAAACTTTCCTTCATGCTATATTAAAAAACAAATCTGATCTGTCTAATATTTTGATACTCGACAAGTTATAATCCGAAGCAATATATCAGTAGATTATAGTGCTATTATAATAAAAAAAGTTACATTTTGTAGGGTAGTGTGGATTATGAATATGCTAATACAGCGCATAAGTTCTCTGCGACGCACAACAAAACCTGAAGAGCTGTAAGCCTATCTGTTATGTATTGAAAGTATTGTGTTAAAAAATTAGCTTTTATTAGTATGAGGCGGTGATAGGTGGTTATTAAATGACCTAAAAAGCCATATCCTACATAAAAATTGTTTATAAATAAAATTTGATTAATATTTTAAATACTATTAAGCATAATTATGATCTAAAAATCTCATATACGAAATATTATTGCAAATCTCATATAATAATAATAATAAAATAATATAATAATAATAATAATAATAATAATATAATAATGAATAATATTTGCGTTGAAAGTTGCGGACAAGGAGGAGAGAAAATGTTTTAATTGGGATGGTAAATTATGTCGTTATTTAAAATAATAAGGATAAAGATGGAAAAAAAATTACGAGCTAGGAGCTTTATTGTTGAAACGCTACCTAAGAGTAGCGTTAAAAAATAAGCTCTTATTTTAAGCTATGAGCTATTTATGGGAAAACATTAACCGAGAACCCAAAGCTTATAGCTTATTGGAGCCTTAAAATGAAGCAATAAGCGATGCGTAGGAGTACATAATACCATCGAAACAAAATAAAGTTAAATTTTCTTTTTCTTCAATGCATTTCATACAAAGAAATTTTATCACAGGGTATGAACACAAATACTTCCAATAGATCAACATAAGAAAACTAATTATCATTCCATATCGCCTAAGACAGTTTTCAAATCTGCAACCAACAAAATATCATATATTTTGAAAAAAAATAGGGCAAAGTAATGGAGGACAAAACCACTTGTAGGGTTACAGCAATTTCCTTAAACAAGTATTTTTCCTAGCCTTGTATTCAAATCCCCTGGTTAGGCTTGAGTGGATTGGTGTTGCAACTCGTGAAAAGAATAGGCGAATGTTATTTATTTTCTCTTTAAAAGTGGAAGAATGAAGAGAAATGAAGAAAGAAGATTTTTTTTTTTTTTTTTTTTTTTTGTTTCTGTTGCTAGAAGGATCAGCCAATGGTAGGGAAAAGAAGCAAGGAACAATAATTATATTGGTCCACCATGCCTTCATAGCAACTTATAGTGAGGTAATGTTATAATGGGAGAATATTTTAAGTTGTGTACCTCAATCATATAGGAAAGATTCTTATCATGTGATAGATCAGGTATAAGCAATGATATATATTATATAGTATATAGTATACTATATAGTATACTTACGGGGCTATATATATATAGTGAAGAGAGGAAAAGAGAGAGATAAGCATTGTGACTAAATTAATCCGCACACTTACCAACCCTTCCAAAAAAAGGTGATATAAAAAATAAAAATTTAATCATATATGCCTATTCATGTTTTCTTCGGATTATAGTTTGTGAAATCAAAACTGAAAACCTGTACCTAGCTAATGCAGATAAATTGGAAAGTGAATATTGATTAGTAAAAACCTCAAGACAAGTAAAAATATTGCATAAATAAGCTATCTATTATCCATATATCACCCATAAAAATACACGTAGAGAATAAGGTCCTGTACTACCCACCAAGTAAGTTAAAAATTAATTTCACCCGCAAAAATGAAAATGTGGTAGAAATAGCCTATCTAACCAATAAAGACTATTATCTAATACAGCACAACACACCTTGCGCAAGTCGCATTGGCATAAAATTTCAGGAACTTACTCAAAATACAACACAATATTTACAGGGGGTACAAACAGAATAACACAGGAATGCCAATAGTATCAGATATAAAGTTGCCCGAGATCAAGAATGTGGCTTTAGCTATGAGGAAAAAGAAAATTTCAAAAAGCTAGCCACTAGGGTCTGACTTAACTATCTTAAAGATAGAGACAATACAATAACCAAGCATGAGACATAAGCTGTTCAAGTATAAAGTAAAGCAGTTCTTCCTATTAGTCACCTTGACAAATTTGGGCTTTTGGCATACCTGAGAGCTATAATGCAACTAATAAAATGACTGAAAGCTAAATAAGTTAACTAGACGGTAGTTACTATCACAAACTTATTTTTTAAACACTAAATACCTATAATTAAAGTTTATAGATGTCTTATCAAAAAAGCTATGTTATTAAGCTCTCTATTATTTTTTATTCAACAAGAGCTTATGTATTATCTTAATCATGAACAATGATTAAACTTATAAAAATATAGGCTTACAATAACCCATTATCCAATAAGAAAAATTATATAGCGCTTAAATCTAATATATTCTAATGCGCAACCTGGTTTTCTAGAAAAATTGAAAGATCAATGATTACTTTAGATGTTTCGGCTCTAGTATTAGGTTATTTTAGGTCTTTTAAGTAAAGCATGTGAATAAATCAAAAATAGTTACAGATCAAAAGGAATTCGTAAGCACAGTCCTTTTTGCCCTCCAGGTCAAGGAAAATCGTTATAAGATGTCTGTTGGAATAGTTGCAATATATATTGGTCTAAGATAATTTCATTCTGTACGTAGAAAATGAGTAATAAAGGTTGCTTGAGATCCGTTCGCACCGAGACACATAAAATGGCGATTGATTATGGAGAGGTGCTGAATTATGGCGCTTATCGATATAAGCCATCTCAAAGTCAGTAATGACAGATAGTAAAGCTCAACCCTAGATGATCTATAAAACTATCTCACGTGCGTATAGGACCTTGTGGTGCTTTGTTTTACAATTACTCAAATAGGTGTGCTTCTGTGCTACCTATAAGCATGCATAGAATACGTTGGTTTCCTCTTCAAGGGAAGTGACAACGATGTTGTCATATTAAAAACAGACCACGATGCTAGACCATGAGACAAATTCTTTCTATCAATAGAGAGCACAAACGTTCTTGGCTTATAAGTTAGGATCTCACACTCATTTACTCCATTCCCCAAACGAAAGCAGACAAAAGAGCAAGTGAGGTGAGGAACATAGAGAGAAAAGAAACAATGTTCAACAAGGAAGCACAATGTGTAACAGCACGGATGTGAAAAAAGAACAATGGTGACCAAGATCAGAAAACAATGTTCAAGTCAAAACAAGCAAGAAGTGCTCCAAGTCAAAGGAGCCAATGTGGCAAAGAAGCAAGATGTTCAGCAAAGGATAAATTCGAGAGAAAATTATATTTTGGATCAGCCTACATGGCCACACAGAATCCAAAATTGCCTGAAGATAGTTTGATCCAGACGGAAAAAATATTTATGAAGACCATGAATGATTAAATAAGTTTCCTAGATAATAAATTCTATCAGAGAAATTTATTTCAAAGATTCGTTGCGATATTCAAATTGAAACAAAATAATATTTTAGATAAACTAGAAAATCAAGGTTAGATAAAATACTATTTATAAGGCAAGTTGACATCAAATCAAAATTTGAAGATCTACCATTGTCAACCAATACGTGCTATGAGCATTCAAATTCAAATATCAAATTAATCCACTCCAACGGATATATTTGATTGCTATAAAAAGTGCATGAACTTTGAAGATACACAGAGGGAACAAGAATAGCAACCAGAGATAGTGAAACAAAGTGCAGAGAAATTCGAAGTGCAAGTGCTCAAATATTCATTAGAGACTTAGTCTGAATATTCAAAATCTAGTTGGAGAGAGATACAATTTACCTTTGTAAATTTGTAATTGTAAAAAGAGTATACTGTGTGCAAAATATCTAGTGAGTGTTAAGCTGTGTGCAAAACCTCGTAGTTGCTAAGTGTAGCGTGTGCAAGGACACTTAGTTGGCGATGAGGTATAGCCATGTGCGAAAATACTCGGAGTTGAGTGAGCTGTGTGCGAGACACTCGAAGTTGGGCTAAAAAGCGTGTGCAAGACATCCGAAAGAAGTGGTGTGTAGCACTTATTCATTATTGTAACTGTGTGTGGAAAATAGTGAATTACTCCTGAAGTGAATGGAGTAAGAGTGATCTAGGGAAGATTACGCCACTTCCGAACCACTATAAATTGGCCTTCTCATTTACATACCGCACTTAAATAATTGCTCTATCTATCTATCTTATCCGACTACCAGTTTATTATTCACAATAATCTTAATCATTAGGTTAGTGTGTTTTCACATGCATGTGACATCAAACTTCTCGAGCTTAATATTGAGTTTATTTGATGAACAGAGATAAACCTTAAGCAGATGAGTAAACTAGATTTGAGTCACACGATACGTAAAATTAATTTCACTTACATATTACAACTATTGGATACACTTATCCCGTTAGGATAAGAATAAAACACGCACCTAAGAGGTGCATCCTATCAACCACACTAATTATCACAAAAAACCACGCAACCTTATGACACATATCCAAAGAATCTTACATCCTAGTCTATTTAAAACATAGCGGCAATCATAATTTGCGAACACCAACTTACAACCTTATCAAAGTGGCACAATACCACACAACACTAAAACTTAATCTGGGACATCCTACAATTTCAAAGCATCAAAACTAAATATATAATACAGAAATTGTTCAGTTTCAAATCTATCTGCGTCACTTCACCTTAAACTAGTTACACACAAACCACGCCATCAATTATAGACAGACCTGCGCGGGACAAGCTTAGAGAAATTGTCTCTAAAAAACACTAAAATATAGATCAAAATTTCACCCCCCCCTCTAGACTTTGCAACCACCCGCTAAAAAAAGTCGGGACCTAAAACGAATTATTATGCAGCACACACACACAATCGGATAGTTGTCTATTGAGTCATAACTGGTAATGCCTAGCTGGAGACAGAGTCTCCGTAAAAATCAAAGGTATAATGAAAAAAGAGAATAGCTAAAATCGGTCTTTGCCCAAGAGTCTATGATTGTTACCTTAGAAAAGGAATCTTTGATGACTTGAAATTTTTCGTAATTTGACAACAGTTTAAACATTTAATACACGCAACTACATGATGAAATGTGGGAAGATGGTTACGAGCTGTACTTTTTGATATCCAAAATGCTATGATAGATATTTATAACTCAGACACAACAAGTCATTCCGTAACAAGACAAGTGACACTCCACAATACATATCCAAAACCGAAAGCGGAATGGATCTCGTGAAAGATAGAACAGAAATAATTGGACAATATTCCAGGATATTTTGTTTAAATCATTATCGATGACACGTATTTCCAAAAAGTGCGAAATGTCAACTCCGCGAAGGAAGTTTGGGAAACGCTCATGTCAAATGTGAAGGAGACGAAAAGAAAAGAAAATAAGCTCAACTATATGCATTAAGAAATTCGAGGATTATCAGAAATGCTAAACGAACGAGAAATCCGACATGAAAACGAGAATTTTTGGGAAACTAACCTATAGAAGAAAGTGTTGATTTAAAAATTACATTGGCAAAGATATAGAACTACTAACATTAAGGGCCAGCATCACAATAAGGAACTATCAGCTCAAAGTTCACTACTCCGGTAGTCTCAACCACACAAATTCAAATCCTAAATGCGAGCGGTAAATGAAAATCTAGACCAAATCGCGACATATAAATCTAAGGAAGCATCGCAATAATTCTCATCATAGGCTTGTCGATTAAGAAGATCTGTTCAGTGAGATCTAATACCAGTCCTAATAAAATTTCGGATTGAACAATCAAACGAGACAACCACCGGAAAATCATGAGCAAGCAGAAACAACGGCGACTCCCATTCCTTCAATAGCTAAAGCCACTTCTTTATGCTGGAAACCTGTATATTGCATTCCTGTGTTATTCTGGTTGTCACCCCTGGAATGCTGTATAATATTTGAGAGTCCTGAAATTAGCAAGCAGACTTGGCAGCCTTGTCTACTGATAATCTTTGGTCTCCTAACTCCATTTAGGACGGGTGAGAAATTTCACAATCCAACCTTGTGAGGACAAAAAACCATACCGAGATTCTTCAACGAACAAGGTGTGTCTTGTCTAGATGCGTATAAGATGCAATTCCTCCATTTTCATACGTATATAATCTCTCGATTAGGTTAACCAAACTGTCCTTTCATGCAATACTGAACTGGAGAGCTTAACTAGATTGTCAAATCATTAAGAGGCTTCACCAATAATCAGGATACCTGATAAATCATGAAGAAAGCCGCGAAAGAAAGAGAAGAATAGCTAGCGACATATAAAGTTCCAAGCAGAACTACGAGAGGTGTGAATTTAGCTCCAGTTCCATACGAATGTGTCATCATATCTATCTGGGAAACAACTATATCCGGACGATTCCAACTTCTCCTCAACAGAGCAGACACCACAGTCCCACTAAAAAGACGAAGAGCAAAATGTAAAAGAACGAGAGAAGTAGAATATATGAATTAAATCTTCAACGATAGTGCCCCACACCAAAATACCCAGTCTAACACATCCCACACTCACGGCCTCTTTGTTGCAAGAATAAGAATAACCAATTAGCATATAAGCACTTCAGCAATTCCATACTTGCGGGATTCCGCGACCACTGGAGATGTTCTACAGGATCCGCATAAACTGACAAACTCCCAGCACCCCTTCCCTAGACGCCTACTTAGAGTCATAATGAAAGAAAGTGAGAAGCGCGCATACGGAAACGGATATGATAACAACAGTGTCAAAACCCTTTCTTAGCACGCAGATAACACCTCTTCTCAAATGACATCATCATTATCTATAATTCACGCGTTAGAAAATATATTCTGAAACTTCACCGAAGAGGAAGATGTTGCATAACAATTTCACTACAGTAGATCTACGTAATTCATAGCAGATATGGAGTGTAATGTGAATCGTCCGTTACTTTCGCGTAACCACTAAACTCTCCCCAAGAAGGAGGATCACTAATATACTAGAGATCAGCAGCTCACATCATCCACCAACTCAAACACTCCCTGCCCCTCCAATAAAGAGCAAGGTAACGTTATCTTCAGATATGAATTATTGAACAATTTTAAGTAAGTGAGCAAAAGGAAATAACAGAAGAGAAAGTAAGTCACAATTAGGCAAGATTAAGATCTCCCATCAACTCTTCTATGAGATTAACTCGCTAGATTGGACATTCCAAAAAAACTCATTCTAGATCTCAACAAATCGCGTGGAGAGGGCTTGTGTAACGAGAACAGACCTGTTTACTAAGGAAGAATCTTCAGCTGGAATACCTTACAACATCTGTTGTTGCTAGTCGAGAATCAAAGTCATAGACCATGTAGAACCAACCGGAACAACTCTATAAACCTATCTATCTACGAGTCACTTATACAAAACCATTAATGCTGGTGACATATATGCCGGCGCATTGAATGACTTAAGATAACGTGAGATCTTTGAATAAAAAAAAGAGCAAACAGATACAAACCACAATAGATCAAACAAACAGTTAAGCCCATATCAAACAGACCATACACTACTAATACGGTAAAAACTACCCCCCAATATGGAACTATCTTATCTACCAAACATTGATCGCCAATCGATATAAAAAATGCAAATACTCCGTACAAAGAATAAACATAAATGATGAGGTTAGTTATAAATGAAGCACCATGTGCCGATCTGATTAGCATAGTTATAGAGTAACAAAAAAAACATAAGTTCCAAAGCAGTCTATAGATGCAAAACAACATCAAATAAACAAGTAGTAGACGCCCCGTCCTTCAGCCACGTCGGAAAGGAAAAGGTGTGCTAAACAACCAAAACTCCCCCATGAGTCGGCATTACTACTCCCCCTTTTGCAAGGTGAAGTACCAAGATCAAGCATTTAATGGGGAGACGTCAGACCTTAATGTAAAGCTGAACTGGTCACCCTGGGTTCTGAACCGCAGCAGCAGCAGTTTATAAGCTTATATGACGTCAACCGAATGAAGAGAAAAAGCTCTTGTACACGGTGTGTCAGTGACGTGCCCCTGTCCGCCTTGCTATTTGCAAATAATGTCGTGCACCGCTCTAAAAGATACAACTCAATATGCCGTTAATGTCCTCCAATGTAAAAGGAGCTTTCAACAATCACTTTAGATGAGGGAGATGTATCAGCACAGATGCAAGAATTCCAGAAATTAGATCTAATCGGCAGTCAGCAGGACACAATTCTCCGAGTATGATCTCCAGAGACGGACAGTTTCTCAGTTACCCAAGCAAACAGACGAACAGCAACGTGTGGAAGGATCAACTTCACTGGGCATAGCTGCAAGACGCCCTAAGGAAGTAGGATGCCAAAAGTCAAGATTTGGAAAGGTAGCGATCTTACCTTCTGTCGGGGGAATAAATCAGAAGTT
>VALG01015700.1:7500-12684 GCA_009835305.1 Ipomoea purpurea | reverse complement strand
CTTACAAGTGTTTAGTGCCGCCCAAGTACTTAGACACGTTTCACTCGAAGTTCGTTGGTGGACGGTGCCTAAGTTGCGGACGAAGGTGGGTACGAGGTGCCTATGTTGCGTAAGTTGCGGACGAAGGTGGGTACGAGGTGCCTATGTTGCGTAAGTTGCGGACTTAGGCCGCACGATGTTGCCTGAGTTGCGGACGGATGTAGTAGCCTAAGTCCGCAAGTTGCGGACTCATGCGGAAAGATGGTGCCCAGTTGCGGGCAGTTGCGGAATGATGGTGCCAAAGTTGCGGACTTATGCGGAATGAGGTGTTCAAGTTGCGGACTTATGCGGAACGGGGTGACTAAGTTGCGGACTTGCGGAACGAGGGTGCTAAGTTGACTTATGCGGAACGAGGGTGCCTAAGTTGCGCACTTATGCGGAAAGATGGTGCCTATGTTTCGGACTTATGCGGAAGATGGTGCCTATGTATCGGACCTATGACGAAAGATGGTGCCTATGTATCGGACTTATGCGGAACAGGGTGCCCAAGTTGCGGACTAATGCGGAACGAGGGTTCCCAAGTTGCGGACTTATGCGGAACGAGGGTGCCCGAGTTGCGGACATTTGCGGAACGCCCAGGTTGCGGAAAGTTGCGGAACGAGGCACCCAGGTTGCGGACTTGCGGAACGAGGGCGCCCAGGTTGCGGAAAGTTGCGGAACGAGGGCGCCCAGGTTGCAAGTTGCGGAAAGTTGGGGTACGAGGGTGCCCAAGTTGCAGGGTGCCCAAGTTGCGGAAAGTTGCGGTACGTGGGTGCCCAAGTTGCGGACTTATGCGGAACGAGGGCAGCCAAGTAGCGCACAGTTGCGGAACGAGCGTGGCGAGGTTGCGGAAAGTTGCGGACTTATGCGGAACGAGGGCGCCCAGGTTGCGGACTTATGCGGCGAGGGCGCCCCAGGTTGCGGAAAGTTGGGAGGGCACCCAGTTGCGGAAAGTTGGGGTACGTGGGTGCCCAAGTTGCGGAAAGTTGGGTACGTGGGTGCCCAAGTTGCGGACTTATGCGGAACGAGGGCAGCCAAGTAGCGCACAGTTGCGGAACGAGTGTGGCGAGGTTGCGGAAAGTTGCGGACTTATGCGGAACGAGGGCGCCCAGGTTGCGGAAAGTTGCGGAACGAGCCAGGTTGCGGACTTATGCGGCACGAGGGCGCCCAGGTTGCGGAAAGTTGCGGAACGAGGGCACCCAGGTTGCGGAAAGTTGGGGTACGTGGGTGCCCAAGTTGCGGAAAGTTGGGGTACGTGGGTGCCCAAGTTGCGGACTTATGCGGAACGAGGGCAGCCAAGTAGCGCACAGTTGCGGAACGAGTGAGGTTGCGGAAAGTTGCGGACTTATGCGGAACGAGGGCGCCCAGGTTGCGGAAAGTTGCGGAACGAGGGCCCAGGTTGCGGACTCATGCGGCACGAGGGCGCCCAGGTTGCGGAAAGTTGCGGAACGAGGGCGCCCAAGTTGCGGACTTATGCGGAACGAGGGCAGCCAAGTAGCGCACAGTTGCGGAACGAGTGTGGCGAGGTTGCGGAAAGTTGCGGACTTATGCGGAACGAGGGCGCCCAGGTTGCGGAATGCGGACGAGGGCGGCCCAGGTTGCGGACTTATGCGGCACGAGGCGCCCAGGTTGCGGAAAGTTGGCGGCAGGGCAGGTTGCCCAGGCCCAAGTTGCGGAAAGTTGGGTACGTGGGTGCCCAAGTTGCGGACTTATGCGGAACGAGGGCAGCCAAGTAGCGCACAGTTGCGGAACGAGTGTGGCGAGGTTGCGGAAAGTTGCGGACTTATGCGAACGAGGCGCCAGGTTGCGGAAAGTTGCGGAACGAGGGCACCCAGGTTGCGGAATCTGCCCGAAGTGCGGAAAGTTGCGGAACGAGGGCGGCCCAAGTTGCGGACTTATGCGGACGAGGGCAGCCAAGTGCACAGTTCGGCGGAACGGCGAGTGTGCGGAGTTGCGGAAGTTGCGGACTTGCGGAACGAGGGCGCCCAGGTTGCGGACTTATGCGGCACGAGGGCCCAGGTTGCGGAAAGTTGCGGAACGAGGGCACCCAGGTTGCGGAAAGTTGGGGTACGTGGGTGCCCAAGTTGCGGAAAGTTGGGGTACGTGGGTGCCCAAGTTGCGGAAAGTTGGGTACGTGGGTGCCCAAGTTGCGGACTTATGCGGAACGAGGGCAGCCAAGTAGCACAGTTGCGGAACGAGTGTGGCGAGGTTGCGGAAAGTTGCGGACTTATGCGGAACGAGGGCGCCCAGGTTGCGGAAAGTTGCGGAACGGCACCCAGGTTGCGGAATGCGGAACGAGGGCGCCCAGGTTGCGGAAAGTTGCGGTTTGCGGAAAGTTGGGGTACGAGGGTGCCCAAGTTGGAAAGTTGGGTACGTGGGTGCCCAAGTTGCGGAAAGTTGTGGGTGCCCAAGTTGCGGAAAGTTGCGGTACGTGGGTGCCCAAGTTGCGGACTTATGCGGAACGAGGGCAGCCAAGTAGCGCACAGTTGCGGAACGAGTGTGGCGAGGTTGCGGAAAGTTGCGGACTTATGCGGAACGAGGGCGCCCAGGTTGCGGACTTATGCGGAACGAGGGCGCCCAGGTTGCGGAAAGTTGCGGAACGAGGGCACCCAGGTTGCGGTGCGGAACGAGGGCGCCCAGTTGCGGAAAGTTGCGGAAAGTTGGGGTTTGCAAGTTGCGGGTACGAGGGTGCCCAAGTTGCGGAAAGTTGGGGTACGTGGGTGCCCAAGTTGCGGAAAGTTGGGGTACGTGGTGCCAAGTTGCGGAAAGTTGGGGTACGGGTGGTTGCGGAAAAAAAGTTGCGGAAAGTTGGGGTACGTGGGTGCCCAAGTTGCGGAAAGTTGGGGTACGTGGGTGCCCAAGTTGCGGACTTATGCGGAACGAGGGCAGCCAAGTAGCGCACAGTTGCGGAACGAGGTGGCGAGGTTGCGGAAAGTTGCGGACTTATGCGGAACGAGGGCGCCCAGGTTGCGGAAAGTTGCGGACTTATGCGGAACGAGGGCGCCCAGGTTGCGGAAAGTTGCGGAACGGTGCGGTGTTGCGGAAAGTTGCGGAACGAGGGCGCCCAAGTTGCGGACTTATGCGGAACGACCAAGTTGCGTGCGGAACGACCCAAGTTGCGGACTTATGCGGAACGAGGGCGCCCAGGTTGCGGACTTATGCGGAACGAGGTGCCCAAGTTGCGGAAAGTTGCGGTACGGGTGCCAAGGTTGCGGAAAGTTGGGGTACGTGGGTGCCAAGTTGCGGAAGTTGGGGTACGTGGGTGCCAAGTTGCGGAAAGTTGGGGTACGTGGGTGCCCAAGTTGCGGAAAGTTGGGGTACGTGGGTGCCCAAGTTGCGGACTTATGCGGAACGAGGGCAGCCAAGTAGCGCACAGTTGCGGAACGAGTGTGGCGAGGTTGCGGAAAGTTGCGGACTTATGCGGAACGAGGGCCCAGGTTGCGGAAAGTTGCGGAACGAGGGCACCCAGGTTGCGGACTCATGCGGCACGAGGGCGCCCAGGTTGCGGAAAGTTGCGGAACGAAAGTTGCGGCGGAACGAGGGCCCAAGTTGCGGACTTATGCGGAACGAAGGTTGCGGTGCCGAGGGCGCCCAGGTTGCGGACTTAACGAGGGTGCCCAAGTTGCGGAAAGTTGGGTACGTGGTGCCAAGTTGCGGAAAGTTGGGTACGTTTTTGGGTACGTGGGTGCCCAAGTTGCGGACTTATGCGGAACGAGGGCAGCCAAGTAGCGCACAGTTGCGGAACGAGTGTGGCGAGGTTGCGGAAAGTTGCGGACTTATGCGGAACGAGGGCGCCCAGGTTGCGGAAAGTTGCGGAACGAGGGCACCCAGGTTGCGGCGGAACGAGGGCGCCCAGGTTGCGGAAAGTTGCGGAACGAGGGCGCCCAGGTTGCGGAAAGTTGCCCAAGTTGCGGAAAGTTGGGGTACGTGGGTGCCCAAGTTGCGGAAAGTTGGGGTACGTGGGTGCCCAAGTTGCGGAAAGTTGCGGTACGTGGGTGCCCAAGTTGCGGACTTATGCGGAACGAGGGCAGCCAAGTAGCGCACAGTTGCGGAACGAGTGTGGCGAGGTTGCGGAAAGTTGCGGACGGAAAAGTTGCGGACTTATGCGGAACGAGGCGCCCAGGTTGCGGAAAGTTGCGGAACGAGGGCACCCAGGTTGCGGACTCATGCGGAACGAGGCGCCCAGGTTGCGGAAAGTTGCACGAGGGCGCCCAGGTTGCGGAAAGTTGCGGAAAGGGGGGTTTGCACCCAAGTTGCGGAAAGTTGGGGTACGGGTGCCCAAGTTGCGGAAAGTTGGGTATGCCAAGTTGCGGAAAGTTGGGGTACGGGTGCCAAGTTGCGGAAAGTTGGGGTACGTGGGTGCCCAAGTTGCGGAAAGTTGGGGTACGTGGGTGCCCAAGTTGCGGACTTATGCGGAACGAGGGCAGCCAAGTAGCGCACAGTTGCGGAACGAGTGGCGAGGTTGCGGAAAGTTGCGGTATGCGGAACGAAAAGTTGCGGACTTATGCGGACGAGGGCGCCCAGGTTGCGGAAAGTTGCGGAACGAACCCAGGTTGCGGTGCGGACGAGGGCGCCCAGGTTGCGGAAAGTTGCGGAACGAGGGGCCCAAGTTGGACTTATGCGGAACGAGGGTTGCGGTTGCGGAACGACCCAAGTTGCATGCGGAACGAAGGGAACGAGGTGCCCAAGTTGCGGAAAGTTGCGGTACGTGGGTGCCAAGTTGCGGAAAGTTGGGGTACAAGTTGCGGAAAGTTGGGGTACGTGGGTGCCAAGTTGCGGAAAGTTGGGGTACGTGGGTGCCCTGCGGAAAGTTGGGTACGTGGGTGCCCAAGTTGCGGACTTATGCGGAACGAGGGCAGCCAAGTAGCGCACAGTTGCGGAACGAGTGTGGCGAGGTTGCGGAAAGTTGCGGACTTATGCGGAACGAGGGCGCCCAGGTTGCGGAAAGTTGCGGAACGAGGGCACCCAGGTTGCGGACTCATGCGGCACGAGGGCGCCCAGGTTGCGGAAAGTTGCGGAACGAGGGCGCCCAAGTTGCGGACCGAGGGCTCCCAAGTTGCGGACTTATGCGGAACGAGGGCTCCCAAGTTGCGGACTTATGCGGAACGAGGCGCCCAGGTTGCGGACTTATGCGGAACGAGGGTGCCCAAGTTGCGGAAAGTTGCG
>VALG01015698.1:27445-49879 GCA_009835305.1 Ipomoea purpurea | reverse complement strand
GGGATATTAGGGGGAGAATGTAAGACTGAGTAGGAAAGAGAATAATGTGGGAGGGGAGGGAAAAAAAATCAAAACTGATTTTATAAAAAAAATATAAAAAATAAGCATGTCATTTCTTTATTGGTTCTCTCTCCTCCATCATTAATTTTTTTTTTTTGGGCAGAGTAATATCCCAACCTTTGCATATGCTCCCCACCCCTTCTCTCTCTTGATTCTCTCTCTGCCACCATGGCATTTTGGCCTCAAAAGTAGTGAATTCTTCCCCATTTCTCCTCTGATGTAGATGCTCTTAGAATTTTATCATGGAGCATGTAAATGTCATGGTGTAATTTTTAAAATAATTTATGTGAATTAATAGCAAATTTAGCAAGAATAGAGTTTAATTTTTAAAAAAGTTTTAGCATTAAGTTACTAAAACTCAAGTATCAACACATACAACGTTATCCTCACCCTAGCCTCCATGAACAAATTTAGTACTAGAAGACTGAACATGATAAATTCTATATCATCAGGATTTAATATGGTCTAAATCATTGATAATTGATCTTTTGATTGTCCTCCGTTCACATACTCGGCTTTTTCTTGAATTTTGAATAAATTGAACATTGGTGCCCCAAATTTCTTATAACCAAAATAGACTTCAATAGACATTTAATTTTATGCAAAGTCTGTTTTGGTTAAGAATTGTTCCCCAGTTTTCTTAACCAAAACAGACTTTACGTAAAGTCGTAAAGTCTGTTTTGGTTATGAAATTTTTATTAACCTAATTTTTTTTAAAAAGTATGCAATTAACATGCTTGATTAACACAATGAATTTTGAAAGAATAATAATATTATTTATAATTATGTGTGTAAATGATATTATGATAAAAAATGTTATTTTCAAGAACTTGAAAATAACTAATACCAGAGCCTTCCCGCAAGATTATCTCCAAACTCATATTTTAGGAACAAAAATAAAAAAAATCTTTCAGAGATGCCTACATTAAATACACCGTATATTTTAATTTTAAAGTAGACTTGTCTTAGTCTTGACTCTTGACTCTATTAGTCTCCCGGCCCCGTAAATTAAACGATATACAAGATTGCAACTATTAGGACTAACACTAGTAGTATTAGTATAGTATTAGACTAGATCTCTATTCATGTTATTTATATACTTTGTATCCGCTGCTCTTTATCAATACACTGAAAATCGCAACAACACAAAATAAATGAAGATTTTTTTCCATGTTATTTGAAATTGATCGTTTCCCCACTATCAAAAGCTGTAAGATATATTTTCCAGCTTTAAAAGATTGTGATGATTTTAGTCATTTTGCGATTGAAAACACGAAAAATTGTTTTTTTTTTTTAAACTTAATTAGTTGTTTGGGAATTATAGCTAGACCCATATATATATATATATATATATATATATATATATATATATATATAATATATTCACTAAAATCTACCCATGTGAATCAAGTTTTTTATTAGGTGATATGAATATATGATTGTGAATGGCCGGTTTATAAATTTGTACCTGCCTTTCAAAATAAAAATAAAAAATTGTACCTGTCATAAGTTCACTTTGGGTATATGTTTATATGTACTGCCCACATCAAATATAATCAATCATGATGGCTCACCTTACAATATAAATCATGGTTCAAAACTATTTGTTTCATAACTTACATAAATGATACTTTTAATTAATTGTTATACTATGGATCAGGATCCATCTTGCATTGTGGACTCCAATCAAACACAATATAGATTATATATATATACCTGTAGTTAATATATTATGTATACTTAGACGCTTGGTTAATGAAATATGGAGCAAATACCAATTTTGGTCCCACGAGTATTAGTAAAATGATAGTTTTGGTCTACATGTTTAATTCTTACCAATTTTCATCCACAACTATTGTTTTAGTGCCAAAATTCATCACGCCGGTTACCCCTTCTAAACGACTTTGATGATCTAATATAGTCCCAGACTTTTATATTTTTGCTCAATTTAGTCATCCGTTTGTTATTAAGTCAAATTGGTGTTAAATAAATGGACAATTCAATAATATCAATATTGTTCTCTCTTTATACTTTCAACCCTGCGAAGTGTGAAATTCCTCTTTTTTTTTACGAATTATTTCTAGAATTACTCCTAAACCTGCGAATCAAATGTTATATTTGCAGGTTTGAGAGTAATTATGGGAGTAATTCGTAAAAGAAAAGGGGGATTTTCAATTCGCCCTTCGCAAGTCTATGAATAAAGAGATGTCAATATTGAAATTACTAAATTGTCCATCTATTTAACACCAAATAGACAGAATAATAAACATAGATGGACATATTTTGAGTATTAACTCATACATATACGGTGGGAAAGAATTTTATGCAAAGAAAGGGAAAGGCTGCAAGAATTTTCTAATAGAATTAATTAGTTGGAAAAATTGGAGAGAGAGAGAGAAAAAAAACATTAATTAGGTAGAGAAAGGGAAAGCTTGAGAGATTTTTCAAATTAGAAATCAGTTGAAAAAATTAATGTTTTGAATTTTTCATTGATAGCTTTTTTTTTTTTTTAATAATATTTTAAAATAGTAATTTTAGTCATCATTAGACTATATTGACATTCTAAAATTCAGTTTTTGCCTTTAAATTTATTTAAGAGGTAATGGTTAAATAAACTTGTGAACTTTTAGTGATGAAATGTAAGTGGACTGTCAAACTATAAAAAAATTCCAAATAAAATAACAAATTTAGGAAAAGATGCAATTAAACTATATGACTTCATACATACTTTTGTATCCTACGGGTCTTCACTCAGTTCTCAAGTTGACGACCCTACTATATATATGAGCTGTACGTATTGGCTGTATGCATGCAAGAATACAAAATATCAATTCTCCTTAATTCATTGCTAAGGTGTATGATATTCGAAGGATTACAGATGGTATTAATTCGTGTAAATACTAAGAAGTAGAATACCGTGATGCATAGCACGAAATGTTTTGAGAGGTTGGACTAGGTCAAGACTGGACCACTCCTGCTGCACCTCCTTTGCTTTTAACTAACCTTTCAGCTTCTATTTATTTATTTATTTATTGCGAAAACAGACGTGATTTCACCATCTGAGAGTAAAGCGAGTTTGAAAGAAACGTATCTTAGTTGACTCTTAAGTCTTGTAGCTTAAAGACCACCTCCGTTCAATTCAAATCATCCAACTTGAATTAAACTGTGTATTGTAGGAACTGAAGTTAAATTGGAACCATATAGATGGTTTTGGTTCAGAACCAGAATCCAAAACATTCTAGTTCCGGTCCATAATATTAGAAACCGAAACTGCAGTTTCTGATTCAAAAGAATATAATCAAAACCATTAAAAAAAAAGTTTAACTATAACAATTATTTTATTTTTTTAATTTAAATTTAAAGTTTAAATATTTGACATTACTATTTTTTTAAAAGTTAGAATGAGAAAATTCCAAAAAAATATTGATGAATTTAGACTTTTTTAGAATAGAAAACATAATTTATTAAAAAAAAAAAGGTTCAAACTAGCAGTTTAAATTGAAATCGCCGGTTCGAATTCAACATTTCCAGAATCGAAAATGCCAGTTCGGAACCAGAACCAAACTGTGGTCACCTCTATTTAGCCTACCATTTAGTCAAGAAATAAATCGCTCAACTCCTCATTAGGTGGGAGGACTAATGTCTGGTGCTCACAAGAAGTTCACCATATTGAGTGTAACTCAGTTGATTCTTGAGTAGTTGATTGTGAACAAGGGCATATGATCGAATCTTGACAGCCATAATGTGAGAGTTGCACTTAATGTGGTTCATTTAGACATCAGCTGGTACTAGTCCTCTTACACAATGAGCTATTGAATTACCGTAGTTTATTAATTCATCACTAGTCTTTTGAGTTGGGATGTAAGGACTTTGGGCGAGAAATTTCCATATTTTGTGACAAAGTAGTATTAGGGTTCGCAAATAAGAACAACTAGGGTTGGATATAACAACTGGGGCAGGCAAAGGAAAATATATGGTATTTAGTCACAATATCCAATTTATTTAGGGTATGTTTGGTTTGCATATGGGAATTGAAATCGGAATGGGTATCAAATACTTGGTAATAGTAATGGGTTTTGGTGAAAGTATTTACATGTTTGGTAGCAGGGTGGAATGAGAATGATTATCAATAATGATAATGGTTTTGGTGAAACCCTCGTAAAATAAGGGAATAGATTTTTCAATTAATAGGGTATTCCAAACTCGTAGTAGTATTTTTAAAACCAGTCAACTAAACAATAACAATCACTTTCATACTCATTCCTGAGTGCTAAACATGTCAACGAAACACACCCTTAGTTTTCTTTAATTTCCCCACACCACTAATAGATTTTGATCTTGGCTATGGCTTACTTCAGATAATAGATATTTTTTTTTCATGAAAGCATAGAGTAAATTCACGCAAGTATTCCTCTTAGATTATTCCTCTTAGAATAGTCAATTAGAGTGTGCTCAAATTTTATTCCTACTAATTTTAATGATGTGTATATATATGGTGGGAATTAATTTGATGCAAAGAAAGCGAAAGGTTGCAAGACTTTTCAAATAGAAATTAGCTGGAAATTTTGGAGAGATCAGAGGCCAAAATCAATTAATAATAAAGGAAAATTAGCACTTTTTTCTCATAAATTATATGCTAATAGTGCTTTTTTTTTTTCTCTCTCTAAATTATTTATGTATTTACATTTGTCTCCTAATTATTATAAAAGTGGCATTTTCCTCTTCCTTTGTTAAAATAGATTTCTGAATTGTTAAAAATAAGAGTAAAGTATGTATTCAAGTTTTTTTTTTTTTTTTTTTTTTTTTTTTTTTTTTTGTCTCTAACAAATTATTTCTTATATATAGATTTAGAATAAATGTCAAAAAAGAACAAAAATTATTTGAAAATATTATAATTATAGTTTTAAACTAATACTACGTACTATACTAGTAATACTGTAATAGAATTAAAGAAACACAAATTTAGAAGTAATAATTATTTGTGTTTAAATCTTAATTATTTTATTCTTTCATTCTTTAGGCCTGGCCTGTTAGGAAATCGAGTTCATCCTTTATTTTAAGTTTCTTTATATTAGTATAGACTCAATCTCAAGGGAATAGTTATGCATTGTATGTGCACCATGCATGGTGCATACAGGATGCAAAAACGACGTCGTTTTATTAAAAACGCGCGTCTCCCCTTTTAAAAAAAAATATTCAGGTTCGATTACCTAGCAACAGCATTATGTTGTTCATGCTAATTTATGGAATTTTAGTTATAGATTCATGGTTGTTCATGCGATTATCGGATTATAGTTCGATTAATGGAATTATAGTTTCGAACTTGATTTTTTTTTTTTTTAAGGGGAAGACCGCGTTTTATTCAAACGACGTCGTTTTATTGCATCGATGCATCATGCTTGTGCATACGAGATCGCAAGCATAATTTGCCATCTCAAGGGCTATTGTTATGGTTACTTTTGGCACTATCAGTTGTAAGACATTCTAATTCAGTTGCTTACTAAAGGTTTTTTTGATAAAAAAAAAATTATGTTGCTTGCATTATTTTAAAATTATTAATTATAATATTTTCAAATAGTGTATTTTTTTTTTTTATTTTTGTTATTTGATTTTCACATATAATAATAATTCTTTTAGAGAAAAAAAATAAATTACATCTGGTTTATCAATATATTGATTGTAATGAAAGGTTGCAACGATTCAGTATTAAGTATTTTATTTATTATTAAGGGAAAATGACACTTTTTCCCCCTGAGTTATATACTTATAGCCCTTTTTCCCCCTCAATTATTTAGGTAAGCATATTAGCCCCCTCAATTATTTTAAAAGTGGTAGTTTTTCCCCTTGAAATATTAAATTGACTATTTCTACCCTTAAAGTAAACATTTTATTTATTTTACTTCTCACAAAATTATCGCGTATACGTAGGGATGACCACGGTTCAGATCAAACTGAACAACCCGGACACTATAGCAATTGAATTAAAAGTTTTCGTTATGATTTCAGATCTAGAACCTAATATTTGGATTTCAATTTATTAAAATTATGAATCAAAAAATTGGATCTTGAACCGTTTGAATCGGCAGTCTTGGATCCGGTTCGCGATTTTGAACCGTCTTTATTTTAAAATTTTATTTTTTTATTTTAAATAGTCAAATTCAACAATAAATGTATTTTATTTTTTTCAGTTCGGAACATGAACCTTCCGTTCCGGTTTGCGATTTTAATAAACTCTAAATATCGAAATTCGATTCTAAATTGTAATTGGAATATTTTCGATTTGGTTGCTATAGTGTTTGTTTGGTTTGAACCAAATTTGGTTTATCGAGGGATTATGAATCTCAAACCGGATCCGGAATCGCCGATTCATGGTTCATTGATCCAGTTTTTTTAATTCTTAAATTTAATAAATTGAAATCCAAATATTGGGTTCTAAATCTGAATCATAACCGAAAACTTTTAATTCGATTGCTATAGTGTCTGGTTTAGTTTGAACCGAACCGTGGTAATCGCTACATATACGCAATAATTTGTTGGAGAAGTAAAAAAATAAAATGTTTACTTCAAAGGTAGAAATATCAATTTAATATATTAGGGGGAAAAACCATCACTTTTAAAATAATTGAGTGGGCTAATGTGCTTACATAAATAATTGAAAAGGAAAAAGTGCTATAAATATATAATTTAGGGGGAAAAATGTCATTTTCCAAGTTAATATAAAAACTATAATTATTTTGGCTAAGCCTCCTCAAGAACCGCAACTTAATGTAAAAAGCATTTAATACGCAGCCATTCAGTATAATCCTAAAACGGTGCTGTTTTTATTGGCCGGGAAAGTATAATCCAAGAAGTTGTTGCTTTATTATAGATTAGATAGATAGATTAGATAGTAGATTAGATTAGATTAAATCTCGTTGATTTATGTTATACTTGTGCTTGGATATGTGATATAGGCTCTGTTTGGCAATGCTAAGCTAGGAGCTTATAGCTTAAGCTACTAATAAGCTATAAGCTCTGTTTGGTAATGTTCCCAAAATAAGCTCCTAGCTTAAAATAAGAGCTTATTTTGGAACGCTACTTTAGGTAGGTTTTCAAAATAAGCTACTAGCTTCCTAACTTTTTTTTTCATCTTTACCTTATTATTTAAATAATGACATATATTTAACCTTATGAATTAAAACACTTTCTCTTTCCATATCCCAACTTTCACGTGAATCCTTCATCTTTTTATTATTATTATTATTATTATTATTATTATTATTATTATTATTATTATTATTATTATTATTTATTATTATTAAATTAGCAATATGACTTCAACCAATGACAATATTGCTACTTCATTATGGGATGCTAGATCATGATCATGTTAATAATTTTTATTTTAAAAATGTTTACTTTTTCTTTTGGAAGACAAACTGTTAAATTTTAATAAGTAAACAATATAATTTAAATTTTATGAAGATGTCCTTTTAGTCTTTTTTACATTTATCAGCTCATCAAAAATCTAATTTTTACCAAACACTTTTAATCATAACAGCTAGCTTAACAGCTCTTCAATTTTCAGCTCCGAGCTTATAGTTTTTCAGCTTTCAGCTCCTTTTCAGCTATCAGCTCTTAGCTTATAGCTTTTCAGCTAGGTTTGCCAAACAGAGCCATATTTGTGTTTTAATGTTTATTGCCTCTGAGTAGTAGGTTTAGGAGTTTGGATTAGGATTGTATTGCTATCCATGTGTTTAGATATGTAAATCTTGCATAAAGGTGGTGATGAAACTAATTTTTACGATTATTGTTGTGAAGAAGTGTATTTTTGTGATTTTTTTTCTTCTTGAAAATAGTGTATTTGTGATTTTGTTGCCCCTTGATGTGCAGCAAGGGTTGGTTTGTTTTTGGAGTAAATCATACCAACGAGAGTTGGGTGAGGAGCTCGAGTCATCCTCTTCGCAACCCCATTTTCACCTTTGAGGGGAAGGAAAATGGGGACTCGATAATGCTTTCGTGCTTAAGAATGTGAAATTGATAGTGTCACGAGAGTGAGACAATTCCTTCCTCCAATCCTAGGCCGAAAGGCCTTGGATTCTTTGACGCATTGAGAGTGAACCTTCAAATTGGGCATCTCTCCCTTGTTGTTAGATTTACTTTAAACACTTGAAAGGTAATTGCCCTAATCCAACCCCGTTATTTCCATTAGGAATAAGGGTCAAATAGGCCATCGAACTGCACACGATAAAACAATTAGGCCACTGAACTTTAAAAACCAACAATTAGGTCCCTAAACAATCAAATTCAAACAATTCTTCCAATTGAAGGTTTCCAACAGGTCAACAGGTCATCCTTTCAAATTAATTATTTTTTAAAATTAAATTTTAAAAATTAATTATTTAATAAAAAAAAAAAAAAAAAAAAAAAAAAAAAAAACTAGTTCCTGCCGGGACGATCGTCTCCGGCAGGATTCAGTTTGTTTTTTTGTTTTGTTTTTTTTTTTTTTTTTTTAATTTAAAAATAATTAATTTTTAATTTTTTTTAAAAATAATTAATTTGGAGATGACCTGTTGATCTGTTGGAAACCTTTAAATGGAAAGAATTGTTTGAAATTGATTAGTTTAGGGACCTAATTGTTGGTTTTTTAGGTTCGGTGGCCTAATTGTTGTATTGTGTGCAGTTCGATGGCCTATTTGACCCTTATTCCTTTCCATTATTGCAATTCTCGTGGTTAGTATTTGCTTATGAATTCGGTCATATTGTGTACATTCATATATCTTATATTTGCTTGGATTCTTAAAGATTTAAGTTGTGGTCTTAGTGTCTAAGGAATTGGTCATTATATTAACAAGTACGTGTCTAACTCCCAATCCTCTTTGAAACACAACATTTTAACTTGTATATACTTTATCATTATTTTTTACAACAATCACCCCTCAACCCTTTTTGGTACAAATATCCTTTTTTTTTTTTGGGTATATTCTTGGTGCAACACAAAACTAGAGAGCTTATAAGAGGCAACAATATGATATACTATGCAGACTATCTACACCAAATACATCATTTAGCGACAATTTAAAGTTCGTTTAGCAACGGTTTCAAACCGTTGTAATTGTACGTGTTCCTTGGCGGTTATTCAACCGTGACTAAATAGTGTGTCGCGAAGGTTTTTGCAGTGATTTTTTACAATCGCAAGAATTAGTCAGTCAATAATTCCCGGCGGTTTTAAACCGTCGTGAAAAATTAATTATTTTTATTTAGGATTTAGGGACACTTACATTACCGGGCGAGAATATTCTATTTAATTTTTACCATAAATATTAAACCGCCGCTAAAATATATTTATAATTGTTAATTATTTTCTTATCTAATAATTGCGATATTTTCGAACCGCCACTAAAAATTTTCATTTTATTTTTATGATCCTCATTAAATTATATATATAATATATATATATATACTATATTATAATATATATAGGGACGCACTCTGGTGCGAATAAAGTCCAGGAGGAAATGCAAACGAATCAGCGCGCGCACGTGTCCAGATCTAATAACTTAAAAAAAACGCGGTGGCATTTTCGTAAATAATTGAACATTGAAGTGCAAGTAAAATCTCTTATAAGTGCACCTATTTTCCCTATAAGTGCATGTAAATTTGCCTTGTTAGCATTCACTTTCCGCAACCATTCATGCACCTGGTGTGCTTATAACTATGTGTGCAACTATTTATAACTATAGTGCAACTACTTATAACTATAGTGCACCTACTTTCACCTATAAGTGCATGTAATTTTGCCTTGTTAACATTCATTGATCTGAGTTCAGCGGTAGTAATACCCTGAAAACCACTCGCAAACATTCATACACCTAGATGCAAATATACTGCAACTACTTATATGCAACTACTTAGTGCAACTACTTAGAACTATAAGTGCAACTAAGTATTGATGCTCAGTGTAAATTTTTACTTGCACCTATAATACATTTTACATGCACTTGTAATACATTTTACTTGCACTTCGATGTTCAATTATTTACGAAAATGCCACCGCGTTTTTTTAAAAATCAGTGTTCTCATCCATTAGATCTGGACACGTGGACGAACAAATCCATTCCTATTTCACGCTTGGCGAGCCGTTCGCACCCGAGTGCAAGTTATATATATATATATATAGGGTCACACTCAGGTGCGAATAAGTGCCAGGAAGGAAATGCGAACGAATCAGCGCGCGACACACGTGTCCAGATCTAATAACTTAAAAAAAACGCGGTGCATTTTGTAAATAATTGAAAATCGAAGTGCAAGTAAAATCTCTTATATGTGCACCTATTTTCACCTATTAGTGCATGTAATTTTGCCTTGTTAGCATTCACTTTCCGCAATCATTCATTCACTTGGGTGTGCTTATAACTATGTGCAACTATTTAATAACTATAGGTGCACCTACTTTCACCTATAAGTGCATGTAATTTTGCCTTGTTAACATTCATTGATCTGAGTTCGCGGGTAGTAAATACTCCTGAAAACCACTCGCAAACATTCATACACCTAGATGCAACTACTTATACCTATGTGTGCAACTACTTAGAACTATAGGTGCAACTACTTAGAACTATAAGTGCAACTAAGTATTGATGCTCAGTGTAAATTTTTACTTGCACCTATAATACATTTTACATGCACTTGTAATACATTTTACTTGCACTTCGATGTTCAATTATTTACGAAAATGCCACCGCGTTTTTTTTAAAAATCAGTGTTTCTCAACCATTAGATCTGGACACGTGGACGAACAGAATTCATTCCTATTTCGCGCCTGGGCAAGCCGTTCGCACCTGAGTGCGATTCTATATATATATATATATATATATATATATATATATATATATATATATATATATAAATTATCTACATTCAAATTTGCATTGCAACCACAAACAAATTCTGTATACACATTCGATTTACAAGAAAAACAATTGTAATAAATATTTTTCAAATAATAATATCAAACAATAAGTACAAAGTCTACATATTTATTTGAATTGCATACATAACTAAAAAGTACTTTTACATAAAATATCTATACTTGCATCTTTATCTTTTTAATAAAAGTGTAAATTTACTACCGCTTTGTCATGCCTACTACAACTCTCCTTCAAGCTCATTACTATAACATAAGTGGAGTTTTCACCGATGATTTTCTTGGGAAGCCTCGAATTCCTTTCAACTACACGGGCACTCCACTAGCAAATATGCGGACACAGAATGATCCAAGGCACTCCTAGGCAAATGCTCTTTCTAATTCCTGAAATTCCAATTAGAATTGTAAGCTTTATCGCTTGAAACAAGATAAAACACAACATAAGTGAAGCTGACTCTAATTCTTTTAATTCTGTTAGCCACTATGAACTCACATTGATAGGGTCGATGAGTTCCGATCCTTGACTGGTTCGTGTTTCTGAGCCCAAGGCCTTTTCAAGTGATGAAGCATTTCTAATCGAGAACTCACAATCAGTTCCTGATATAAAAGCAAACAAGTTTCATTGGTGAAAAAGGTCAAGTTCATGGCAGCAGTAAAAAAAATATGCATTATTATGAAGCTAGTCAAAATTGATGAGATCAGTGCAAGTGCCTTTGATGAGTCGACAAGTCAAATCTTTTTTCGAACTTCATCTAACTTAACCCCTGACTGCAAAAGTTACATAGGCAGTAAGAATATTGAGAAACCAAAAGGGAAAGAAAGTGAAATAGAATTACAACAACGACACACAATTTAGTACCTTCACTCAAATTTCAAGTGCAATAAGCTCAACTATTCCAGTTCCAAGCTTCAATAGTTTAAACAAAATGTGATTTATACAATTATATAATTCTAGCATTGTAAAAATTCATCAAAAGATGAACAAGCTTACCTCTCTGGCACCTAGGAACAAGAAAGTGTGGTCAATTAACGCTCCGCCAAGTACTTTCAAAGCTTATACGAGCCCAGCAAAGACAACATATGATGTTCCTTGTGATATAATTATGTAACATTTAGAACCAAGGGAAATGTGAAAGCTCTTGAATCATTGAACACAAGATGCCAGTAGAATAAGAAAGCTCTTGAATCATACAGGAAAATATTACCTGTATATCATCATTAAACACAAGATGTGTAGTACGATACTTTTCAGCAGATCAAACGCATTGTGGTTTGCAAAGTCTTCGAACTAGAAAGTTTTTAGGAGTTTAGAATATATAGTAAATAATAACACAAACTCTAACTTTTGTTTCTGTTGTCCATGTCCAAAGTATTCTACAAAAGTTAATTGCCATCTAAATGCCAATATACTTTCACCTCATGTTTCAATCTCTACACACTAATATTATAAACAATAGATAACTTTTTGTTGTGCACATAATAGTTATAAAAGACTAGAGACCAAGAAGTTAAGTATAAATGAAACAAATCCTTATCATGAAGCGCCTAAGTTTTTAGATTCTGCAGAGAGCTACATGCCTGCGTTCAAGTTGTTTGATCATGCCTTACAAAGAAGCACTTCCACCTATTTTACCAACAAAACCAACAGGAGGCTCAAAACTTTCAGTCAAAGGTTAATTAACTCAATTGCAAAATGAATCAGAGATGAGGAATGGAATTTGAAAGCATATGCTTATGATATTAAACAATTTTAGAATACGTATATTTATTCGCTTAAGATTGTGATTTACCATCAAATAGAAGTTTATACACATGATTTCAAAGAGTCTACAATTACTTTAATTTTTTTTTTAGAAACTTTCAAAGTACCTGAAATCCAACTATTCTGTTGTGAAAAAGTTTTTTCTTCCCTTGTAGGCATACTCGAGAGCCCATTTGCGAGCAATTACCTAAATCAAAGAAATGAAAGAAATAAAGGCATCATATAGAGTCCAAGCATAAATTATATGAGCAGTCTCAGAAAACTTCAATAAAGACTACTAATCTAATATGTACAGGTAGTAGTAGCATGATAAAGCATGCCGGAAGGATAGGTTCAAGTAGAAGAAACAATTACACCATTATACATACCGGGAGTTGGAGCTTGGCCTGGCGGAGATGAGTCCACTAACATTTTAGAAATGTTCATTGCAAAAATAATAGCGACTGTTGCAATTGCCACTAAATAAATCTTTAGCGACGATGATATATAACTATCGCTAAATGTGTGTTGCTAAAATACCAGTTTTTTGTAGTGGCATACTACTTCAAGTTCTCGCATACAACAAAACAAGTTTAACTTTGATCTTTTCCAGTGCTGGTTAACACATCCTTGATGGTCATCCTCTCTCGAGGGGATTTTGCTGAGCATTTCATGCCAACTTCAAAGATAGCCAACGCACATTGCAATTTTTCATCGTACCTTTCTTCGTCCAGTCTAAGTAAGTTTGGGTCTATGATCTGACCTATATTTGTAGGAAATGCGTTGTGGACCCAACTTCTTAGACTTAAATCTTCACTGAACATTTCATCTGCTGGTTGAGTCCTTGTGAAAACTTCAAGCAACATGATACCATAACTGTACATATCACTACGCGTGGACACAAGACCTTCTTGTCCATACTCTAGAAGCAGTGCAAAATTAAATAGGATACCATAAGAATTGCAGAATGGTATGTGCTAAAACCAAATCCAAAAAGTGAAAAAAAAAAAATAAAAAAATTAAAGCATTTTACCAGGAGCAATGTAACCAATTGTTGCTAAGTGTTTGTAATGGTAATGGAATTCCCATCTGCTAAGAGCTTTGCAACACCAAGTCACTCAAATGTCCTACCATGTCAGCATCTACTAAGACATTATTAGGTTTCAAGTCGCAATGGATAATAGATTGGAGTAACCATAATGGAGATATTCCAAAGCATATGCCACATCTATTATTATACTCACTCTTTGTATCATATCCAAGAAATGATTGTGAGAATATAACCACTTGTGTAGACTCCCATTAGGCATGTAGTCTAGCACCAATGCTTTGAGATCCAAGTTGGAGCAATTGCCAAGGACCTTTGTGAGATTTCTGTGACGAATGTTGCGTAAAACCTCACATTCACTATCAAAACTCCTATTTGAACTTTCATGTTCCAAACGAAAAACCTTGACAGCTACGTGCATCCCATTTGTTAAAATCCCTTTATAAACTGATCCAAAGCTTCCACTACCAAGCAAGTTACTTTCATCAAACCCATTTGTTGCCCGTTGGAGTTCATAGTACGAATATCTTGCTGGTGTTGTTGCTGAAGGAAAGTTGTGGTTCTTCTGGAACCTCCGTCCTGCTGTGCCTTTGAAAGATGCATAGCACAGAAACAGAGGCAATTAGCACTATAAGAACTGCCAACGAGGACAAGTACAATGAGAACCACTCTGTTCTTCTTTGATTGATGCAGAGTATTAGCAGGGCAAGGTGGACATGCATTGAGGAGTACCAGCATAGACCATCATTCCCCATATGTAAATTTTCATAAGTGAAGTGCAAAAGGCCTCCACTTGGATTTCCCTGTTAATTTGTTGTATGAAATGAAAACATTGAAATGGGTTCAACTTATAAGTCGCCTCCAGATGACTTTTGGGAATCATTCCGAGATTTTATATCAGAAAGATCCAAGTAAATGTAGACTCCAGGCGAGTTTGGCAAACTGTGTCAGAATAGAACCCTGAATTGGTGTTGGGGATGAGCCACAGAAAAATTCAGTCAACTCAGTCAAACCTCCAATACTACTCGGAATTTCTCCGGATAGTTTGTTAGTATGAGAGATCAATAGGTATAGCGATCTTTGCATTCCCGATTCTTGAGGTAGAGAACACCGTTCAAGGTAATTCGAATGCAAGTCGAGCACCAAAAGATGTTTAATGGTCCATAGGGTAGGAGGAAGACTGGTGAATTCGTTTTCATACAGATAGATTATTCCCAAGGAAGAAATGTTCCCTAAACAATCGGAGATTCGACCTGAAAATTTATTTCTGCCCTAAATCTATCAAATACAAATTCCGTAGTTGACAGATCACATCTGGAAATGATCCTATTAATCTGTTCTCTGATATTTCGAACCACTGAAGACTCTGAAGAGCCTGAATGGTTGCAGGCAAAAATCCAATGTCATTGGACCCTAAACACAACTTGTATAATCTACTCAGATTGCCATCTCTCTGAAATTCGTCCCTGATGTTACAGTTTCCTAGGTCGATGATATTGGAGAGTGGGGTGGGAGAGGTTGCTGATTGCATTTGGAGCACAGCCTTTAAAGGGTTAAATGACAAGTCTAAGATTCGGATGTATCTACAGTTTGCCAATGAAGTGATAAGGCTAAATTGAGGATCAGTTGTTAGATTGTTCATAGCCAGACTTAGAAAATTGAGTTGTGCTAAGTTTCCAATGGAATTCGGAATGAAGCCGGTTAAATGGTGTTGTCAAGTGAAAGAAGAGCAAGGTTGGAAGCATTTGAGATTTGGGGAGGTATAACTCCTCCAATATAGGCTATCAAAAAGGTACAATTCTTTTAAATTGGGAAGCCAATAACCTAAAGATGTTGGAAGAGTACCTGATAAGTTATTGAATGCCACTGACAGTATTTCAAGTGTTGAAATATTGAAGATTTTCGAATGGAATGGATCCACTTAATCCATTAAACGGCCAACAAGAGAAATTCTAAATTATCAAGGTTGCCCAAACTCTCCTTGGTAGTTCACCTGTCAATATAACATTCAAGTTACCGATGTCACAAACAAATCACAATATTCATATGTAGTTGTCATCTTGTAATCTGATTTGTTCTCAAACTTTACATTATAATATATTTCTTTCATCTGAATAATAAGAATGTGTGTTGAGAACTTGTGTGTAAGATAAATATAAAGAAAAGCTCCATTGTCCATACCTGAAAAGGAATTCTCATCAAGATCAAGATTCTTTAAAAATGTTAAATTCCAAGTTGTTTTGGCAACGACCCATTAAAGTTGATTCTCCCACATATGAGAGGTGTTTAAGTGAAGAGCATTCACCTATGCTTCTTGGAATGTTTCCATGTAGCTTGTTCTTACACAAGTGAAGCTTTTCAAGCTTTTGAAGATGTAAACACATGTTTGGTGGAAGAATGCCAGACACACGGTTGTCTTCCATGCTTATAATAGTTAATGCAGAAATGTTAAATATTGTTTCTGGTATTATTCCTACAAAATTAAAACATGAGTCATATATATTTATATATATGCTGAATGTGTTTAGAAATAATACGGAAGACCATCAAATTTATCATTTTCAAAGGTTTCACATTACTCTAGCTTAGTAGCCAAATCCAGGAACATACATACCTTCTAAGTTGTTATTATCGAGTCTTATAATCCGAAGCATATTCAAGCTCTCAATCTCTCTCGGAATTGTCCCAACAAAATTGTTGTAACCCAACTGCAATTGTTCAAGTTCTGAGCAACTTGATAAATTTTTTGGAATACCACCACTTAACTTGTTGAAATATAGGCAAAGCACTTTGAGTCTTGTAGCGTGTTGACATAGATTCATTGGAAGAGAGCTAGATAAGCTATTATTGTTGAGGACCAAATTTTGTAATGTGGAAATGTTGAAGATGGTGAAGGGGATAGGACCATCAAGTTGGTTAACTTCAAATATCAACCATTTTGCATTCTGAAGATTGCCAATCTCCTCTGGAATTTTTCCACTAAAATGATTATAACCAAAATCTATGTATTGTAGTCGGCGTAGGCTGGCTAACTCTCTAGGCAAATTTCCATAGAAACTGTTGTGACTTATATTAAGAGAAACAAGAAAAGAGAGGTTGCCTAATTGTGGAGGAAGGGTACCCACAAATACCCATACTCGATATGTTCAATGCGACCACTCTGTGGTGTTTGGATCCACAAACAACTCCAATCCAGTTGCATATAGAAGCACTGATTGACCAGTTGTTTGCCAGTGTATGGTTGGGACTTAAGCTGAGGTGGGATTTCAAAGAAAGAAGAGAGGATTGATCTGTGATGTTGGTGGGTAGGGCGCTGGGTATGAAAGGCATTGCTAAAATGAAGAAGGAGAGTAGAGAAGATACGTTTGTGATCTCCATGTTAGTATGCGGGCATATATGAGAATTGATACAATACAGGCTAAGGTTTCCATGAATAAATACTTCTATATGTCTTGCATGCGCCCCACCAAAACAGCTCAAAAAGTAGACTTCAATTATCTATTATTTGTATAATATATTAATTAATTACTTTATACTTTCGTAGGGGACGCGTCTTGACTGTCATGTGGACAGCCACAGTATCCAACTCACAATACATAAGTGTAAGATCAATGGACAAAAGTAATCAATAAAGCTGTGAATATTAAGAGGTAAGGATATGTGTCAAAGAAGTTAAGTATACTATACAAGCAATTTGATTTTTGGGTATAATATTCACTCTTTCGTTATATATTATAGGATTATTATTTTTATTTAGAGAAAATGGAAGGAACAATCCCCAAACAGATAGACACAAAGAAACTATCCACCCCGGATAGATGCGGGGAGCCCCATAATTAATAACTTGCTAATAGGTCTATATTACTTGTATTTTTTATTTTTTTATTTTTTGCAGGCCAGGTTTCAAGGACTTGAATGATTTTTTTTTAATAGTTTGAAAACTTTATAAACCTCTTTGGTCTAAATATTACTGTAATTATTTACTACTATTTACAAAGTATAATAATACTGATAAATAAAATTTGAAAAGTTGGATGAGATATTGAGTGATGATGTGTGGTGAGTTCCGATCCTTGACTGGTTCGTGTTTCTGAGCCCAAGGCCTTTTCGAACTTCATCTAAACCTTAACCCCTGACTGCAAAAGTTACATAGGCAGTAAGAATATTGAGAAACCAAAAGGGAAAGAAAGTGAAATAGAACTACAACAACGACACACAATTTAGTACCTTCACTGAAATTTCAAGTGCAATAAGCTCAACTATTCCAGTTCCAAGCTTCAATGGTTTAAACAAAATGTGGTTTATACAATTGTATAATTCTAGCATTGTAAAAATTCATCAAAAGATGAACAAGCTTACCTCTCTGGCACCTAGGAACAAGAAAGTTTGGTCAATTAACGCTCCGCCAAGTACTTTCAAAGCTGAAACGAGCCCAGCAAGGACAACATATGATGTTCCTTGTGATATAATTATGTAACATTTAGAACTGAGGGAAATGTTTCAACAAGAAAGCTCTTGAATCATTGAACACAAGATGCCAGTAGAATAAGAAAGCCTTGGAATCATACAGGGAAATATTACCTGTATATCATCATTAAACACAGATGTGTAGTACGATACTTTGCCACAGATCAAAAGCGTTGTGGTTTGCAAAGTCTTCAAACTAGAAGTTTTTAGGAGTTTAGAATATATAGTAAATAATAACACAAACTCTAACTTTGTTTCTGTTGTCCATGTCCAAAGTATTCTACTAAAGTTGCCATCTAAATGCCAATATACTTTCACCTCATGTTTCAATCTCTACACACTAATATTATAACGCAATACTTTTTTGTTGTGCACATAATATGTTATAACAAAAAGACTTAAGAGATCAAGAAGAAGTTAAGTATAAATGGAAACAAAATCCTTATCATGAAGCGCCTAAGTTTTTTAGATTTCTGCAGAGAGCTACATGCCTGCATTTCAAGTTGTTTGATCATGCCTTACAAAAGAAGCACTTCCACCTATTTACCCAACAAAACCAACAGGAGGCTCAAAACTTTCAGTCAAAGGTTAATTAACTCAATTTGCCAAAATGATCATAGATGAGGAATGGAATTTTGAAAGCATATGCTTATGATATTAAACAATTTTAGAATACGTATATTATTCGGCTTAAGATTGTGGATTTACCATCAAATAGAAGTTTTATACACATGATTTCAAAGAGTCTACAATTACTTTAATTTTTTTTAGAAACTTTCAAAGTACCTGAAATCCAACTATTCTGTTGTGAGAAAGTTTTTTTTTCCCTTGTAGGCATACTCGAGAGCCCATTTGCAAGCAATTACCTAAATCAAAGAAATGAAAGAAATAAAGGCATCATGTAGAGTCCAAGCATAAATTATATGAGCAGTCTCAGAAAATTTCAATAAAGACTATTAATCTAATATGTACATGTAGTAGCATTGATAAAGCATACCAGGAAGGATAGGTTCAAGTAGAAGAAATTAAACAATTACGCCATTATACGTACCAGAGTCGGAGCTTGGCCTGATAGAGATGAGAGGCTTGGCATTCACCACTAACATTTTAGAAATGATGTTTCATTGCAAAAAGAGTAGCGGTTGTTGCAACCGCCACTAAATAAATCTTTAGCGATGGTGGTATATAACTGTCGCTAAATGTGTGTTGCTAAATATTCAGTTTTTTGTAGTGGCATACTACTTCAAGTTCTCGGATACAGCAAAACAAGTTTAACTTTGATCTTTTCCAGTGCTGGTAACACATCCTTGATGGTCATCCTCTCTCGAGGGGATTTTGCTGAGCATTTCATGCCTACTTCAAGGATAGCCAACGCACATTGCAATTTTTCATCGTACCTTTCTTCATCCAGTCTAAGTAAGTTTGGGTCCATGATCTGACCTATATTCGTAGGAAATGCGTTGTGCACCCAACTTCTTAGACTTAAATCTTCACTAAACATTTCATCTGCAGGCTGAGTCCTCGTGAAAACCTCAAGCAGCATGATACCATAACTGTACATATCACTACAGGTGGACACAAGACCTTCTTGTCCATACTCTAGAAGCAATGCAAAATTAAATAGGATACCATAAGAATTACAGAATGGTATGTGCTAAAACCAAATCCAAAAAGTGAAAAATAAAATAAATTAAAGCATTTACCTGGAGCAATGTAACCAATTGTTGCTAAGGTGTTTGTAATGGCAATGGAATTCTCATTTCCTAAGAGCTTTGCAACACCAAAGTCACAGATGTCCTACCATGTCAACATCTATTAAGACATTACTTGGGTTTCAAGTCACAATGGATAATAGGATTGGAGTAATCATAGTGAAGATTTCCAAAGCATATGCCACATCTATCATTATACTCACTCTCTGTATCATATCCAATAAATAATTGTGAGAATGCAACCACTTATGTAAACACCCGTTGGCATGTACTGTAGCACCAATGCTTTAAAATCCAAGTTGGAGCAACTGCCAAGGACCTTTGTGAGATTTCTGTGACGAATGTTGCGTAAAACCTCACATTTCACTGTCAAAACTCCTATTTGAACCTTCATGTTCCAAACGAAAAACCTTGACAGCTACGTGCATCCCATTTGTTAAAATCCCTTTATAAACTGATCCAAAGCTTCCACTACCAAGCGAGTTGCTTTCATCAAACCCATTTGTTGCCCGTTGGAGTTCATAGTACGAATATCTTGCTGGTGTTGTTGCTGACAGAAAGTTTGGTTCTTCTGGAACTCCTCCCTGCTGTGCCTTTTGAAGATGCATAGCACAGAAACAGAGGCAATTAGCACTATAAGAACTGCCAACGAGACAAGTAACAATAAGAACCACTCTGTTCTTCTTTTGATTGATGGGCAGGGCAAGGTGGGACATGCATCCGAGGAGTACCACTACATAGACCAATCATTCCCCAAGAATGATTCATAAGTGAAGTTGGCAAAAGGGCCTCCACTTGGAATTTCTCCGCTTAATTTGTTGTACGAAAATTGAAATAGTTCATACTTTTAAGTCCCTCCAATGACTTGGGAATCATTCCGAGAGATTTTATTATCAGAAAGATCCAATGAATGTAGATCCAGGAGATTGCCAAATGTGTCAGGAATAGAACCCTGAATTGTGTTATTTGCCACAAAAAATACATCAACTCTGTCAACCTCCAATACTACTCGGAATTTCTCCAGATAGTTTGTTATTTGAGAGATGAATAGTTATTGCCATCTTTGCATTCCCAATTTCTTGAGGTAGAGAACCGTTCAAGTTATTCGAATCCAAGTCAAGCATCAAAAGATGTTTAATGCTCCATAGGAAGGGGAAGACTGTGAATTCGTTTTCATACAGATATATCTTTCCCAGGAAGAAATGTTCCTAAACAATCGGAGATTGGCACCTGAAAATTTATTTGTGCCTAAATTTATCCAAAACAAATTCTGTAGTTCACAGATCACATCTGGAAATGATCCTATTAATCTGTTATGTGATATGTAGAATCCCTGAAGACTCTGAAGAGCCTGAATGGTTGTAGGCAAAAATCCTATAATGTCATGACCATAAAACTCAACTCGTATAAGCGCTTAGATTGCCAATTCCTGTGGAATTCGTCCCCTGATTTACAATTTGCTAAGTCCAAAAATTTGGAGAGTGTGGGAGAGGTTTGCCGATTGCGATTTGGGACACAGCGTTTAAAGGGTTAGATGCAACAATTCCTAAGATTGGATGTATCTACAGTTTGCAATAAGTTAATAAGGCTAAAGTTGAGGATCAGTTGTTAGGTTGTGGAAAACAGAGTTAGAATTTCGAGTTTTTCAAAGTTTCCAAGGGAATTTGGAATGAAGCCTGCAAATTGGTTATCGCTAAGACCAAGAGCACAAGGTTGGAAGCATTTGAGATTTGGGGAGGTATAACTCCTCCAATATTGTTTGCTCCAAGGTATAAGTTTTTAAATTAGGAAGGGAATGACCTAAAAATGTTGGAAGAGTACCTGAAAGGTTATTTTCTACAAGTGACAGTGATTCAAGTGTTGATATATTGAAGATTTCCAAAGGGAATAGAACACTTAATCCATTTCCCAACAATCGAAGTTTCTCTAGTTTATTTAGGTTGCCAAACTCTCTTGGTATTTCACCTGCAAATTCAAGTTACCCAAGCCAAATCAAGAACATATACAATATCTTTAATTCTTTATGTAGTTGTCATGATGGAGTCTATTTCTAGATTTACATTATAATTTTTTTTATTTTAATTTTGCACCTGAATAAAAAATTGTATGCGTTGAGAGTGCAAAGACAATTTAAAAAGAAGAGCTCCATCCTTCATACCTGACAAAGAATTGCCACCAAAATAAGATCTTTTAGAATTGTCAAATTTCCAATCTCTCTTGGCAACGATCCATTTAGTTGATTATCCGTCATATAAAGGTATTCAAGCGAAGAGCATTCACCTATGCTCCTTGGAATGTTGCCATATAGCTTGTTTTTATACAAGTAAAGCTCTTTAAGCTTTGAAGACGTGAACACACGTTTGTGGAAGAATACCAAACAGATTGTTGTTTGCCATGCTTATAAAAGTTAGTGTAGAAATGTTAAATATTGTGTCTGGTATTGTTCCTACAAAATAAAAGTAAAACATGAGTTATATATATTATATGTGTTGGAAAAAAT
>VALG01015698.1:0-27284 GCA_009835305.1 Ipomoea purpurea | reverse complement strand
GGTAGCTTCGAGCTACTAAAGAATTTATTATATTCGTTCAATATCATTACTTATACGTGCCATGGTTTAACCTATAATTGATGTTGGGATTACATAATTTAATTTAGACTAACAACTAGCCATTAGTTTAGCTTTCAATTCGCTATTTTATCAGCTATTGTGATTAGCAATTTTTGCAAGGAGATATGTTAGTTGATTATTGCCCTATCTATAGAAAGATTATGGGAATTTTTTTAAAAGAATGAAACTCATAATCAATATAATTGAGTTTGTGGGTTATATATAGTTTTGATTTAGCAATAATAACAATTGAGATGAGTAACTTGTTAATGCACATGGAAATGTGGCAATCGTACACCACGGCGCACATAGCACTGTGCGTCGGCGCGCCTCCCAAAACGACGTCGTTTTGAGGTCGTGTTGGGATGCGCGGTAGGAAGTTGCTGAGATTATGTGTATTCGTCACAACGTTATGTGTATTCGTTCACAACGTTATGTGTATTGGTTCATACAGTTATGTGTATTTTTTTATACAATTATGTACATTGTTTTTATACAATTATGTACATCCGAATCAGAAAATTTGTGTGTATTATGTTAAGAGTTGATGTGTATTATGTTAAAAGTTTATGTTTATTATGTATTATGTTAGATTATGTGTATTATCTTTTAAAAAGAGTATGTATATTTTGTTATAACATTATGTGTATTCATGTATAACATTATGTGTTTCATGTATAACATTATGTGTATTCTTGAACAAACGGTTTTTTTTTAAAGAAAAGCCTACTGCCATTCACTGGGGGGCGGGAAATTTCAAAAAAAATAATAATAAAAACGACGTGTTTTGCATCTGGGCGCATAGTGCAATGTACGTCGTGGTGTAGGATATAAATTGCCGAAATGTGGATTGAATAAACATTGTTTGTTTTGTGTAATTACTAAGAAGATCATGTATGACGGGGCCTCGACAGGAAAAATATTAACAAAATCAAACTCGTGACCTTTTTTATCTGTTATTAAAATTATGTTTCACTCACGTGTTCGCAGATTAAACTAATAAGAGGTGAGTATAAACGTAATATTAAACAAGTCAATGTTTTTATTGAGGTCAATATATAACAAGGCACTAGCTGTTTGGTTTTGTGTGGATGATACTCCTTGCAAGTTGATATGGATGATTGAGTGATAATGTGTGAAATCAGGAGCGCAAACCAATCATTATATTTGAAATTTGAAGCACTATTGATATCTTGACTCGTATCCTGGCGCGAAGTCAAGTCTTCGATTGGCCCTATATATATTGCTATCTGCACCGTTACAAATATTATTACTAGTAAATTCTTGTTGTTATTTTTTGTAATGAGGTGTTGCAATAATTCTGACACGGCAAAAATGCAAACTTGTAATTCTTGTGTCAGAACTATATAATACAATTGCAAGCCACTTTTGAAATATGTGATAGAATTGCATGGACGAAAAATGAATAGTTTTTTTTTTTTTTTTGGATATATCTAGGATTTATATCGTAGTCGGACATAATGAATAATTCTCTTGCTAGATTGTAGGTACTTTTTTTTGGTGGTATAGTTTGACTTGGGATTTAAGGCATGCATCGCATAAGCCAAAAGCTAAGGATCCACCATTATCTTTGGTTAGGATAATTGAGTGCACCATTCCACCTCCAATCACATCTCCCCAAGTTAGAATGAATAGTGATTAATTACAAATTTTAATGATATGGGGCATTTTGAAAGTGAGAAATTTTATGGGGCATGAAATGCGGATAGCCTAATACATAATATTTATTCTAAAAATAATTATATTATCCTATTAAAATTAGTCCTTATATTATTCTATCAAATGTTGCATTATTTAAAATTGTTAGAATTTTCCACTAAGTAGAGAATTGACGCGCGCAAAAAAAAAAAAAGTTAATAATAGCTTCTTTTATAGAACGTAAGTAAAGATGGCTAAAGTAAAGAAAATACAGTGATATTTTTTGTAATTATTTAAGTAATTAAGTAATAATTGAATACATAAGACTATGTGGTTTAATGGTATTCGAGTTGAACTTTCATTTGAAAGGTTATGAATTCAAGCGCTCAGTGGAGGTGTTATTGATTCTTTGATTTTCTATAGGTTGAGACAGTATATGAACAGATACTACATTCTAAATAGAGCCATTAGCATCCAAAAAAAAAAAAAAAAAGAGTAATAATTGAATACAAAAAATATCGATAAAGTTAGTAAAACTATTAAAATCATTGCATTAAACAATAAAAAAAATATTTATATTGCATGGAGTTAAAAATGATAAAAACAATGACCAGAACTATTCGAGAGTATATATTGCATATTTGCATTGGATGCCCTCCCTTATCTAAGACTTATTGGATTAGAGTGGATATTTATATCTTAGAGTTTTGGGTCGTAATCGTTGAATAATCATTAACAAACTTGAATGACAATTGACAAACACAAGGATTGCTAGGATATCTCATCATTAACTAATAAGTTGCGGATGGGGCAAAAATCTTCTCCCAACAAGTTGAATCCCAACTCCAAGGTCCCCTACACTCCGACTCGACAGAACATTTTGGAAATGTGTAAAATTGTAAATCACGGTAACTCAAAATTAAAAGATTTATATATTTTGACAAAGAATAAGTCTTGTGTGATGCGTGTAATATTTTTTTAATTAAAATAATATTTTTTTTATTAATGTATGGCAAAGCTTATAGGTTGAGACATTGGTTTCAGTTTTACAGCAACTATGCTTAATTTTTTTTTCTTTTTTTTTTTTTTGATTTTTTAATATTGATGGTAAATATAATAATTCATAAACATTCTTTCAAAAGGTTGAAACCCAACCCTAAAGGCCCCACACACCCCTGTCCGACAGAGCATTTGGGAGGATGTAAATCATGGTAACTTAGTTCCAACTCCGTCATCGTCAGTTGCGTCCAATTCGTCGTCTCCCACTGTTTCCAGAAAATGGCCAACATGCAGCTCGTCGTGTTCTCTGACTCACAGCCTGTCTCCACCTCCGACACATCTCAACCATTGAGTAATGTTCGTCGTTCCACCCCGAGAGAGCGTCGTCCTAATCCTAGGTATTTCTGATTATGTCATTAACCAAGTCACGTCACATCCTTTGCCTCCCACTTTAGAATCTACTACCGTCGCTCAGACTCTTAAAGATGCTCGGTGGAGGAAAGCGATGGATGAGGAGTTTGAAGCGCTCAGCGTAACAAAACGTGACAATTGAGTATGGAGGCAACCTTAAAATCTCCAAGTTTAGCTTTCAAACCAAAAAAAAAAAAAAAAAAAAAAAAATTGGCTATTAGGAGATTTCTTATAGTGTCCAGCCTTGCAAGTAGTTAGTTCAAACCTGCACCTACCTTAAACTATAAAGCGTGTCCAGGAATCTCACAACATCTTTAAACTAATGTTTTACCTGTCGATCATTTGCTAAGAGATTAGGACATGATAAAACATTGTCAAATTAATAATAGAAGCAAATGTGAATGCTAATCAATGATATGATGATACGTTATGATATGGTGCTTCCTTAAAATCAGTGTGGCTAATTATATGAAAGATAAGGTTAGAAGAATCTGCACGGAAACTTAGTTGATTTCATTTGGGAGATAGTAAACAATGAGACATGATGAAGACCTAATAGTCATAGTGTGAGAGTTACACTCAATGTGATAAATTTTTTGTAAGCCACCAACACTAGTCTTCTCACCTAAGAGACTTCTGAGGTGCCATGATTTACATCATCCCAAATGTTATGCTCTGTCGGGCCGGATGAAGGGACGCTTGGGGTTAGGGATTCAACCTTTTGGAAAGAATCTAAGAGACTTCTAAATTACTGTGATTTACTTTTCTGGAGAGTGGGAACCTTTTTTTTATTGCTACTGACTCTATTACATTGTAGTATCTGTTCAAATATACTTTCTCATCAACCTAAAAAGCACAAAGAGTCAACAATGCCTCCACTGAAGTTCGATCTCATGACCTCCCTACATGGGAGATGTCACTTACATGTCATCCAGCACAAAAAGTCAACAATGTCTCCGACTGAAGAAGTTCGATCTCATGACCTCCACATAGGAGTGTCACTACATGTCATCTGAGAATAAGGTGGTTTCCGAGCAAGATAAGATTAGAGATGGGTGATGACGTAAATTGCATAATTATGGCAAGTATTTGCATGTACAAAGCTACGCAAACACTGTGGCGGGAAGGCATTTTAAAATTGAAAGTCAGAAGTCATTAAGTGCCTATTTTAACGGAATATCCGAATATGCTTAGACATTCTAGTACTCCGTATATTATATATAGGATTAGTATAATTTATATTATTTAATTTATAAATTGATTGAATTAATTGTAAATGCTGACTATAAAGTAAAGGTCTTTTTTTTTTTTTTTTTTTTTGGAAATAAGAGCAAGGTCAATTAATGCAGCTTTAAGTGATAAAGCATAAAGTAGTTGGTTAGAATAATGTATTTTTTTTTTAAGTTAAGGTTGGGAGAGAACATAAACACATTAGATAATATATATATTTGATGAACAACTTTTTGATGAAATGTTTGAATTGAATTTAAAGAGATGTTAATTAAAAATACTAATTGATCTTTTCAAGGCTATTCTATTTTAATTCTTAGAGAAATTTTCAAAGTATATTACCAATTTTTCTTACTTCGTCCCGTATTTGTTCAATTCTCGCACGTTGTAGATATTTTGTTTAGATATGTTGGGTTTGTTAGATTATTCGGGGTTGTTGACTTTTTTGCGCAGATTTGACAAAAAAGAGATAAAAATAGGTATAAAAAAAAAAGGTGGACTAAAATATGTAAAGTACTAATCTCATTACCTTCTTCTTATTAGGGTTTAGGAGAAGAAGGCAATCACTTTACCTTCTTTAACAAAAAAAAAAAAAAGTAGAAAAGCTGACATAAAAGAGAGAGAAGAGGTATTAAGAATACCCTTCTTCTCTCTCCTCAATTATATGTATTTTTTTATTTTGTTAAATAATTAGATTTAAAATTTATATTATTAAATATAAATTATACCATTTTAAATATCTCATTGGGACGATCGAAACAAGACTAATATTGAATATATTATTATTATTATTACTTGTTGCATGGCATGTAGTATACTGTAGTGTAGTGTACTGTACTGTAGTGCATGGCATTTAACGTTATTAATTAATATTTAATAAAATAAAATTTTTAAAAAATAAATTCGAAGTAGTCAAAATTGCAAGGGTTGTGTTCTAATAAAATATAGAACTAGGAAGAACATTATCAATTCTTTAATTGTTTTGAAAATCATATAATTAACATATATTAAACAAATTAATGGTGTTTGCAATTCTAAATAATTAATATATTATTAAAGAAGTCAATAGTTAACTTTTTTAAATAAACAAAGTGAAGAAGGCAAAGTAATTCCTTCTTTTGTGACACTTTTTGGTCAAAGCAAGAAGAATAAAAGAAGCTATTGCCATTACCCTTCTTTTCAAATAGGGTTTTGAAAAGAAGGTAATGGCATTGGTACTTTACATATTTTAGTCTAGGGTTTTTTATCAACACATTTTTGTCCAAGGCATGTCAAAAGTACACATTCCTTGGCTATGTCCCGATTATTCGCATACTAGCAATGTGGTAAATTGCAAACTGGCATGTCCTTCATATATTTATTTTTTTATAAAAAATAATAAATCTAGATGTATTCGTAAGGATTGAAAATTTTATAATCCTTACAAATCCAAAACATCCATCTTGTGAGTTAATTTTTTAAATAAAGTTAAATGTTATTTTTAATATCACTACAAGAAAATAGCAAACTATTAACAGATTTAGCAACGAATAAAGTAGTTACATGTTAACTATTTACAAATTTCAGTATTTTTATCAACGGAAACCCGTTAATGAATTAATTAAATACCTTTTAATTTTAGTAATTAACCGATATGGGTTTTTACCATTTTTTTTTGGTATTGTACTGTATTATTATTAACTTATATTTTGAGAGTGAATTGAAATTACTGAAATGGAAAAAATAAAAATGGTGATAAATTACAAATATAATAATACTAGGCATTTTATGTGCATTGCGGGAAGTTTTGATGCCAAAATTAAAATATGCTAAAATTATTAATAAAAATAAAATTATGTATCTTATATTACCTAGCTACATTGAGAAAATAGTCAAACACTTTGTGTACAGATGGCACTTGGATAGGATTTTTATATGGGAAGTTGTGAGTTTGAGCTTTAGTGGAAGCAAAGTATTTTAAAATACAAGTAGTTTTTCCACTACTGGAAATTATGAAATTTCCGACTAGTGGTCAGAAATAGCTATAAAAGTTTTTCCGGACACCAAAAGTGGTCGTAACAAGACTTTTAATATGATTTAAAATCATTTTCAGGTGGTCGGAAATTTCATAATTTTCAGTAGTACGTGTTCAAATCTTTAATTCCAACATTGCAAAGTTTTTTTTTTAATACTATTAATCTATTACAATGTAGAGGGTTCGATCCTGTGACCTTAGTTCAAGAGGAGTCACAGAAGTAACATTTGAGCACAATGTGCTTGACCAACATTACAAAGTTGATCAAGTAGGCAATTGGTATACCAATTATGCAGTCATCTTCAACACCAATAGCCCATACGTTACGGTTTATGGCGTTTGGACCGGAGATTATTGGTGCTTGACGATTGGGGTTTGCACCGATGCAGTATTAAATACGTACGACCATTTCACTTTCTCTCTCTCTATATATACACACACATATATACACGGATAAAATCTATACTTAGAAACAGATTGTTATATTTTTTAATAATAAATATATAAAAGTTTGGATGAATAAAAGATATTAGTTTCTCCAAACTTATGCATATGTAGCCTTTCCTGCCCCATCGAAACGTATTTATGTCGAATCAATGCCTGCTTTGATCTTGTCTAGTCGCAAGTAAAAATACATGCACATTTTTTCAAAAAAACAATACATTCCTTAGAGGTTAGACCCTAATTTTTACTTACTGCGCACAAGAAGTCCCTCACTTTGAGAGAATGTTCTTACACTATCATTGGTGAAACTCGATCCCTAGCCATTTTTTCCAAACTTTACCCCTATAACCAGTTGAACTACACATGCGGACTTTTCAAACAATACATGTTTAGCCGTTTAGGTGTGCATATGTAGAAAATGGTTTGTAGAAAACATCTCATGTGTGTTTTCTCCTAAATGATGTGATTTTTTTTTTCCAAATAATCTTGAATTTTTTGAAAATGGTTTGTAGAAAACATCTGCATATTTAAAGATAAATGTCAACACATTTTTTTTTTTTTTGCCTATTTTAACATGTTTTTTTCCTAAACCATACGTAGTGTATATATATTATATATTTCCAAAACAGTGTTGTTTTTATTTTTTTGCCCAAAAAAATATTTTTTTTCATTTACACCAAAAGCATACAAAACCCTAAACATGCACACCCCTATCGGCAAACACCTGAACGCTAACAGCAACAAAAAATAAAAATGATAAATGATGGAACAATGACATACTTGGCGATGCACAATTACATTGAATGACGATGCACCCTTTGAACAAACGATAAATGACATACCTGGCGAATCCATATCTGCAAACGACCCCAAACAAGCACAACGATGGAAGCAAGTAAACCCACGTCGAAACAACAATGAATTACTAAGAAAGCACTGAGAATCAGAAATGGAAAACTAAAATCCTTCCTAACCTAAAAATCATCCTAAAACATGCATAATATCCAAACAATTAACTAAAAAATGAACAAAAAGCAGGAATGACTAAAACACAACATGTTGCCCGGGCTTCCTTATCCTATATCTTATATCTAATAGTCCCGTAGAGTAAGCCAAAAACCGGAAGGTGTATAGTGGCATATTAGTGAGATGCAGCTAGCAAAAACTAGAGGAAATCTAAAAGTAGAAATGTAGTGACGATAACATAACGGAAGACACACATATATATACACCGAACAAAAATTGGTAGTCGATCTCAACATGGCTTAGTGCGCGAGCGCATGGAAACAACCGGATTCCGCACACAGAATAAGTCGCCCAAGATTGTAACACACCATAAGGAAGTTAGTTCCCCGGAGTGTAGACCTAACTCCCGTAACAAAGAGACGACCAAGTGACTTCAGCAGATACATCGCCCTAAGGCTTTGTATTCTGCTTCTGTGGATGACCGAGCGACTGTACGTTGTTGTTTCGATAACCAGGAGATAAGATTAGAACCCAAATAGACAGCAAACCCACTTGTACTCTTGTGATCAATAGGACACCCTGCCCAATCAGAGTCAGAATAGGCCTGTATGCGAGTGGAAGATGACGGTGTGAACCCGCAACCCAAGTGAAGAGTCCCTTTAATATAGCGAGGACTCGTTTGGCAAGACCCAAGTGTTCAGTAGTCGGTGAGTGCATGAACTGACAAAGCCTATTTACCGAGTACGCAAGATCTGGTCGAAGTGATGGTGAGATACTAGAGAGCCCCAACCACACGTCTGTACTGAGTCGGATTCTCAAACGGCTCATCGGACGGAGTGAACTGACTTGGTAATCGCTGCTGGTGTGGCGAGAGATTTACAGTCAACCATCCCAACTCTGCCCAAGAGATCAGTCATGTAGCGCCGTTGTGAAAGAATGATACTATCACCATCCGAAATCGTTTCAATACCTAAGAAAAAGTGAGAGACGCCTAGATCTCGGATTTTGAAAGTTGTTACAAGACGCTTGAGGAGAGAGGCGAACAAATTGGCGTCATTACCCATCATAATAATGTCGTCAACATAGACGAGTAAGAAGACCCTGGAATCCCCAATCGTGTAATAGAACAAGGAGACATCTGTTTTGGAGGATTGAAAACCTGCAGACAATAGAAAATCGTGAAGGCGCTTGAACCAGGCACGGGGGGCCTGTTTCAAGCCATATAGGGACCGTTGGAGAAGACACACATGCCCGGCGTTGGTAGGATCCTCATACCCCGGAGGTTGTTTCATGTAAACAGTCTCTGCCAGATGCCCGTTCAAAAAGGCATTATGAACGTCAAGCTGGCGTAATGTCCATTGATTGGACACTGCAAGAGCAAACAACATACGCACAGTGGTGGGTTTAACCACCGGGCTGAAGGTGTCGAAGAAGTCCTCTCCAGCAACCTGATTGAACCCCTTGCAACGAGACGCGCTTTGTAACGCTCTATTGTGCCATCTGACTTACGTTTGGTGCGAAACACCCACTTACATCCAATAATGTTCATATGAGATTCTGGCGCCACAAGACGCCAGTATGATTATGGAGTAGCGCATTGAACTCCTGATCCATTGCCTCACGCCAGTGCGGGTGACCCACGGCTTGAGAATAACACGTTGGGTCTGTGGTGGTTGTTAAGGCCTGGAACTGCTCATATAGTCATATGACGAAGGCGCATGACATGATCCCAACTCTGTGGTACGACCCTGGTTCTGTGGGTCTTAGCCGGGGCTGTGTGAGTGATAGCCAGTGCAGGTGGCTCTTGTGCAAAGGTACGGGTTCCGGCTCAGTATGATGTTGGACCTCATTAGGTGCCACTGGTGGGGGAGTAATTGAGACTACAGCCCCGAAGCCCATGGCAATGTGGGGAGAGATGCCTCAGCAGAAATATGTCCTGTAGAAAAGGGAAAAACAGTCTCGTCAAATCGGACATGACGACAGATATAAGTTTTCCACTTGCCAAATCAATGCATCTGTAACCCCTAAAGGTAGGTGGGTAACCTAGGAAGACACATGGGGTGGACCGGTATTCTATTTTATGCTTGTTGTAGGGGCGTAGATATGGAAAACACCGACACCCAAAGACACGAAGGAAAGTGTATGGTGGGGTATTTTGAACAGACGGGTGTAGGGAACCTCAAAGTTAATAGCTGACGAGGGTAAGTAATTGATTAAGCAAGATGCCGTTTCAAAAGCATAGTCCCAATAATGTTGGGAGACTTTGCCTTGTGCCAGTAGGGCAAGGCCAATTTCGACTATGTGTCTGTTTTTGCGTTCTACCCGTCCATTTTGTTCATGGGTATGGCACATGACTAGCGATGGTTATACCAAGAGTTTGGAAAGTTGTGTGTAACTTCCGATACTCACCCCCTAAATCGGATTGGATAGAATTGATAGAGCGCGAGAACTGTCGTCTACCATGACACGAAACAAATCAAAAATTTTATAAATATCGGATTTCATCCTTAATGGATAAAACCAGCAGAAGCGTGAAAAATCGTCTACAAACAGTACAAAGTAGCGAAACCATTTGTAGACATTACAGGAGAAGGTCCCCATTATATCAGTATATACTAGATCTAGTACATTTTTACTAATATTGGGAACTTTTATCTAATTTGAATCTTGTAGATTTGCCAAGGTGACACGCAACACATGAATCCACGGGTTCGATTTTATTTAAGATGACTGAGCACTTTGATAGAACTTTATGCAGAAGTTGTTTATGTGGGTGACCAAGCCTGCGGTGCCACACGTGGGGTGGCCCGGAACTGACGATACGCTAGATGACACCGGGATACCGGAGTTTGTATAGTCCGCCAGCGGTGGGACCCTTAAGAAGAATTTCCTTGGTTGTTGAATCCTTCACAAAAGAAACAATTAGAGTGAAATTCAACGAATACATTATTTTCAGATGTGAATTTTTGTACGGATAACAACGGAACAGACAACGACGGAACATGTAAAATATTAGATAATGACAAGGGTTTTGAATTGGAATGGTAGAGATGCATGACCGACTCGCGAGATCACCAAACCTGCGCATTACCAAACGCAAGACGTCTGAACCGTTGTACTCGTCAGAATGACTCATCATCCCTGCATCCGGAGTCGCATGGCAGTTGCACCGGTGTCCGGATACCATGCCTCGGACGGAGCGGCGGTGGAAGGTAGCGACGGAGCACTCGCCGGAAAGAGCAACGTGAGCCTGCGCCGGTGGCTGGGTATTGTAGTTTGAAGCAGTATACTGCCGTGTGTCCGTGGTGATCGGCAAATCTGACATCGGGGCGCTCCACGACCACCACGGCCACCACGGTTTTGCCGCACGGTTCCACGTCCACCTCTGCCTTGCGGGTTATGCGACTGCTGGCCACCACCGCCGGATTGCCCACGCCCGGAACTAGCGTACATTGCCGTGAGATTGCCGGTGTCATTCGCTGCAGGTAATCGTCACGAGTATGAACTCGTGGGCTTGAAGATGATCGGAGAGGTGCGCCAACGTGACCGGAGTGCCGAAGCCGTGAGGGAAACCGCCATGGCCTTGAGTTCCGGCCTCAAACCCCTGAAAACATATAAATTCTGTTCGGTTAGAGACAACGGCCGGCCGCCTGGGCTAGAGCCTCCACGAGTAGCTGTGCACGACCAAGATATTCGGCGGTGAGGAGTGCCTTGCCGTAAAACTTGGAACTGCCCCAACAGGCTGAGGCAGCACGCCTGGCTCGAGGATCCGAGAGCCGTGGTGATGGCGGTCCAGACAGCGGCGGAGGTTTCCTTCCCGACGGCGAGATGGAGGATCATCCGCCATGGAGGAGACCAAGAGGGATACAATGGATTGGTCCTGCTTCTCCCATGCCTTGAACGCCGGGTTGGGGATCACTGAAGCAGTCGCGCCGGAGGCAGCGTCGTCGACGGATCGGAGATGGTGGCCGGAGGACAAGACAGGCTCCCGTCGACATATCCTAAGAGCTCTTGGCCCCGAAGGAATGGAATCACTTGAGTGCGCCAAAACAGAAAGTTGCGGTTTCGTCAGCTTCATACTCACGAAGTGATGAGCGCCGAACAACGCATTACCGCCGGCCGGAGAGGGACTGTCAGTGGCGGAGGCGGTGCGGTCGGACGAGCTTGACGACATGGCGCGGTCGGAGGGGGGGAAGAGAATATGGCCGGTGGAGGTTTACGGGTGAGAGAGGGAATAATTTGCGGAGAGGGGGAGAGAACCGATACCTGACTGATACCAGATTAGAGAATTCAATTGATTCAGTTACGATAGAATTGTGATACAAAGTATATCTGCAACTAAACTGAAACTACTCCTAATAACTAGGACACACCAAGTCAACTACACTAACACCTATAATAAAAACCATATGCTAAAATAATAATAACATCAATAATACTAACACAAGCAATTATATTTGTAAGAGGAGATGCTCCTTCTTATATAGAAGAGCTCATCTGTCCAAATATTTTCAATGTGAGATCAAAATGATCACACATCATTTACAAAAGGGAGAACATGCTCCTTCTTCTTTTTTTTTTTTTTATAATTTTATTGTATTTTATTTTATTTTGTATATCTTTGTTATATTATTATTATTATATTATTATATTATTATTATTATTATTATTATTATTATTATTATATATTATTATTATTATATTATTATTATATTTTATTATTATTATTATTATTTTATTTGATTAGTGAAAACTTTGCCAATATTTTAACAATTTCGCTATTTTAACAATTTATCTTTAATCAAAACATCAAAATATTATTTAATAACTTAGTAATTTGCTCCAAACTGCTACAAATTAAAACAACACAACATTTTGAGTTAATCTTTCTCAAACCCCACTAATAATAAATAATAAAAAACTAAAAAAAGAAGACAAAGCTAAGATTTCTTAAATAAGAACATTTTTTTGACTCAATACTTGTCACATTGATGACAAACAATTATGTTTGTATCTCTTATATAGAAGAGCTCAAGAGCTCATTTTTTCGAACATTTTCAATGTGTGATCAAATTGATCCCACATCATTTACAAAGGGAGCCCGTGACTCCCTTGGTTTTTTTTTTTTTTTTTTTTTTTTTTTTTGTTTTTTGTTATTTTTAATTTTATTTTGTTTATAATTTATTTATTTTATTATTATTATTATTATTATATATTTATTATTGTTATTATTATTATTATTATTATTATTATTATTATTATTATTATTATTCAGTATTTCCACCGTGCGACCCAAAATGAATTTGTTGAAATATATTAAGAATATTGTATCGGTATATAATTATTTAAATTAGAACATCAAATATTATATAGTGCAATTGAAGGTATAGTTTGGATCGTTGTGTTTTTTATGTTATCACTGCTTGAATTTGAGCAAATAATTGTCAAATTAATAGCTAATATGTAGATGTACACCTGCGGTATTGTAGCTTTGGAGATTTTATTTATCATTGTTCAATATTTTTATTCCTTTTTTTTTTCTCATTGTAGCTAATATGTAAATTTTTGTTCCTTTTTTTTTTTTTAATTAAATGCAATATCTTGAAAATTTCTTTTTTATTCTAGTCAATTAGTCAATTAGTCAATTACTCAATTAGAAATATTATTGTTACCAATTAAGCTTTATTAATTTTTTACTATTTAATTAATATTCATATTAATTTGAGCGGGAATGTTGAAAATGAGGATTTTTTTTATTAATAGTATAGATATATTAATTTCATTTTGAAACCATTGGTTCACATATTTGAATTCTTTATTTTTTCATTAATTATTCACATGGTAAACATAAATGATATTGCAATAATTAATTTATGATATTTACCAAATTGTATCTTTTTAAAAATATAAAATTTTCACATGTTTATGGGTTAAAATTTTTTAAATTATTTTTATTTAAAAAATATTTTCAAGCAACCCAAACACTCCATTAATCTCCATAAAAAACTGATAAAGAAAAATCATTTTATTAAGGAAATTAAAACTAATTAAATTAAATCTAATTATGCTATATTTATTTGTAACTGTATATTAATTTCATTTTGAAATCATTGGTTCACATATTTAAATTATTTATTTTTTCTTTAATTATTCTCATGGTAAACATAAATGATATTGCAATAATTAATTTATAATATTTATCAAATTGTATTTTTTTAAATATAAAATTTTCTCATGTTTAGGGGTTTAAATAATAATTTTTACAATTATTTTAATACATTATTTATAATGTGTTGATATTTGAGAACAACAGAGGGGCGGATCAGGATATATTATTTAATTCGCTTATATTGAAGTATTTTTGATAGGTATGGATGAGATTAATTCTTGGATACTTTATAGATAGAATCTTTAATCAGATTCTATAATTGAAGAGATAGAGGGGAAATATTGACTGAAAGTATAGAAGTTTATGAAATGTTAATATGTAGACATTTGATAACCTTATATGATATAGTCTATATAGATGTTTCTCCAATATATGACTAAAAATCCTGAATTTTACCTAGTATTGTGGGTATCAATCTAACTTGTACATTACAGTGTTTGCAGCTATTATAGATGAACGCGTTGGTGAGAGAGTTAGATAATCATTTCGGTCCTATTAAATATTAGAGTCCTTTAAAGAGAACTTATTGATTCTCATATCTAGACTGAAAGAGTGTTATATAGGCTTTTCCGAATGGTTTGAATGGATTGTGTAGATATTCCCACCGGTTAAGTAGCTCTTTTTCCTAGTTCTGGTATGATAGATGACTGATAGAAGAGTCTTTCTATGATTTGAATGGGTCGTAGTGAATTATATGTGTTTTGGTTAGTGGAATATATTGAATCCAGCAAATTGTGGGTGTAAGATTTGGGTATTTTTGATAGAGAATTTCAGTTGTATTAATTTATTTTCATGAAAGATTGGGTGTGAGGATAGGAATGTAATGGTATAAATTGTTGTTATCAAAATTTTTTATCAAAATTGTGCAACTAGAAACTACCTGACTTGTTGCAAAAGAAAGAAGTGACTTTGTTTAATCCTGTTTGTTGTCGTTTGTGGGCTACCAATTGGTCATCTGTTGTGTTAGTCTTTGTTGCTGTTGACGGTGGAGTTTAAAGATAATGAAATTGCTTCTGCAATGTTACGAGTCATTATTAACTCTTCTTTCTTTATGGATTGCATTAACTGGAATTCTCTTGTTTTTTTGTTCAAATATTGTGAGTTAATGTCGTCTCATTATTTGCCTTATGCCCTGCGCTTGTTTATTCCTATGGACCTTATTTAATTGTATACTATTTGCCACTTGATTGTTCCTTATTCTTTGGAAGACTAGCCACAATGAAACCAGGAGAATGTTGCCTAATGTATGGGGATTATTTATGTTATGGAAATAGTTATAGGTATAATAGTAGAGAAATGAAGAAACTAGGGTCCCCAAATCAAGAAAAGGGAAAGATAAAGGAGAATCAAGGTGCCCAAGAGGAAAGAAGAGGTGTAAAGTAACCGTGAAACAAGAAGAACCCCAAGAGACACCGTTGGGAAACCAACGAATAAGTTGACGGGGGAGGCCTTGTTCAAGTATAAAAAGGCAAAGGAATATGTGATCGCTCGGTGGAAATACAATGACCCATTCCAGTTCAAATAATATACAAACAAATTGTGGCCCAACCTGCCAATTTGACATTACTTATACTGAGGGAGAGAAATCAGCATGAGATATGAATGTAGAAAATGTTTTATAGATAAAATTTTCACAATGCATTTTTGCCAAAATGATTTGTTTCCTTTCAACCGAATTAAGTTTTTTTAATTGACTTAATTTTTCTAAATAGATAAATACTAAAAAATCTAATAAAAAAAAAATTGATAATCATTTGTTGAGTTTTAATTTCAAACTTAGTTAAGCCTAACCAACTTTATCATAGATTTCAAACTTGTATGATATTGTTGATTCAAAGTGTTTGTCAAAGTTGTGCAAAAAGAATTCCAGTTCTATAAAGGAATATCAGTCATAAAAGAAATAGCTAATGAAGAATACTAGTTCTAAAGGAAATTGTTATTGAAGTTTTCTAGTTCTAGTTTGATTATGATAGCTTTGTTATTCACGAATATGTTAGGAGTAGTTACTATAAATAGGGATTGCCCATTTATTGTGAACACAAGCATTCAAGATTAATCTTGTGAGGTACGAGAGTCTTTGAGAATAGGATACTAATTTCTCCTAGAAAGTAGTACATGTGTTTAGGTTTCAATAGTTTTGGTAGAAAGATCATTATATTGTGTAATCTCAGATTCCAAACACTGTACTTTAAATATTGAGTTTTTAGTGATTATAGGAAAGTTCTCAAATTGATGAAGTGCGCTCGCAGATTTAGGGTTTGTTTTGCCCTAACCTTCTGGTTATAGATTGTTTGTGTTACAACGTCGTAGTTTTAACATCACTGTTGGTGCTTACCTTTACAATTTTTGCAGAATACCTTTGTTAGGACCAATTGGCTATCTTTACACGATTATGCTACCATGCTATTCGATGCATTTGCAACTATTAAAATTATTCAACAATTGACAGGTACACGTTAATAACGTGCGTTGCATTTTAAAAAAACATTTTATTAAAGCTCTAATAACCGATGCAAGATAATTAAAAATGCATAAACTAATTTGATGTATATAGATAACCAATACTTTTCACCCATTCATATGCGGGGATCGGGAGGCCATATGCCCCCCCCCCCCAATTCGCAGTGGTCATGAATACAATAAGGGGCATTATTTCCACAAAACCACATAACATTCTTTCCAAAAGTGCAAGGAGGATAAAATTGATTGATGACTCAGTTCCAAGATTACCTTCCTTCACAACATTGAGACGGAAGCTTCACAAACTAAAATACGTGTGGATTAAAAAATAGGTTATATCTTATATCCAATATACATAAAATTTGAGAAAAACATATATTTATAGTCTCAATTATAATGACTTCCTAGTCATTTGGATGATTAAGGAAATCCACAGTCCACCATCCGAAGGTGGTCCACGAGTAAACTCCGCTTTGACCTAGCCGGCAAAAGATTGAGATTCGAATTGTGACCTTGTGGTTACAGTTTGTATCCTTAGTTTCTGGCTGCCAGTATATCCTACATTCTACCCGAGGCTGCACAGGTAAACCTCGCCTTATGACACAGCTGGCAATAAAGCTAGATTCAAACTTGTGACTTTATGGTTAAAGTTTGTTTATCCTTCAAATCTTGGCTAGGGTTTACCCCAATTTTATCCGAGGGTGCAATGTGCACTAGATAAACCTTACATTGTGCCACCTGTCAGTAAAGAAGGCTGGGATTCAAACTAGTTACAAGTTTGTATCCTTAGCTATCTGGCAGGGATTACTTCATTCTAGTCATTTTAATTTCTTTCTATTGTGGTTTCAAAATACACACATACATTTACATAATATATATATATATATATATATATATATAATATATATATATATATATATATATATATATATATATATATATGACACACAACACACACATGTGTGGTGTTTTGATTTTCATCGTTAACAATGAAACCAACTGCTTATTACTCATTAGCCAAAAAAAAAAAAAAAAAAAAAAGAGAAGATATGTAATTTTTATTAAAACAGTTACTAAATCAAACATGCCATATGAATCAAATTGGATTCGAGAATCATGATTTTGTTGTTTGAAAGACCAAATGACAATTTTTGTGAAAGGATGAAAGTGTATTTGGTTATTATTAAAAGATGGCCGAATAAAATATATGGTTAAGAATTTAGAATACTTTTTTCTTAAAAAATTTACAAGAAATACAGAATTTGGAATTACAACATAATTGAGGGAAAAAAGGCAATAGAGTCTCACTTGAACAAACGAGGAGGATGATAATATTGAAAAGAACATTCTTTTGTATTTTTTCCATCTTTTTCTAAGCAACGTCTAGAGCTTGTACTGATTTGTGATTTCCCTTGGACTATATATATAATAATAATAAGTGATTCCAATAAATGTTTACCATCTAATAAGTTATATAATACAGATTTTATTCCAAAAATGCATGATTATATCTTTTAGACTTTACGAGCTTACCGAAATTATTAAATTGATTAATTTATTTTCCATATAATATGATTTCCCTTTATTATGGCAGAAATGGAAATTAAAATCTAAGTCTATATAATACAGCTTTTTAAACCAAAAAATGCACGGTTATATCTTTTATTAGTTTACTAAATTTATAATTGATTAATTTATTTTCCATATAATAGTGATTTTCTTTTTATATGCCAGAATGAAAATTAAAATATAGGTCCATATTTTAATTACTTGATTACTGAAATTATTAATTGATTAATTAATTTTTCCAAATACTAGTGATTTCCTTTTGATATGCCAGAATAGAAATTAAATAATATTGTCATATTATGCTAGATTACTGAAATATTATTTGATTAATTTATTTCCTAATAACCTTGTGGTCAAGCGGCATAACTGTTACCCTCCCAAATGGGATGTCATAGGTTTAAACCACAGTGGGGACATTGACACTACCTTTGTGCTTCAATAGGTTGAGAAAGTACATATAAACAGATACTATTCATTGTAATAGAGTCAATAGCACTAAACCGAAAAAAGATTACTAAAATTATTATTAAATTAACTAGTATTTTCACCCATGCGATGCACATAATAGATTTGTTGTAATATATTAAGAATATTTGGATCTATATAGTAATTATTTAAACTAGAAAATCAAATATTATATAATGCAATTAAAGATATGGTTTAGATTGTTTATGTGTTTTGATGTTATCATTGTTTTAATTTGAGTAAATAATTGCTAAAATTAATAGCTAATGTGTCGACGTACGCATGCGGTGCTGTAACTTTAGAGATTTTATTTATTTAGTGTTTAGTATTTTTATAAATTTGGCAAATGTTCTAGTTCTCTAGCAACTCAGTTATAGGAATAAATTGTTATCCTAATTCATTTGTATGGAAGATATATACCATTTTCCCTAAAAATAATAAAATTTTAATTTGACGACCGCCACATCAGCGATACCGGAGGAACATGTCAATTTTTTTTGTTGAATTGCATAGTTTTGAACAATGAATGACCTAATGATGAGAATTCAAAATCAGCTCTATTCAGGAAAGATAGGATTACAGAGAGTATATTGAAACAACTTCTAACTGTTCCTATCTAACAGGTTATTAACTGAGGACTAATTCTAACCACACATAATAACTATATGTTTACAAATATAAAATAATACTAATATTACTCACACACCCCCTCAAGCGGACGATGGTAAGGACACAACGTTCAGCTTGTCCCGAAGAGTGATAAACCTGGGCTGCAAGGGGTTTGGTGAAGATGTCTGCAAGCTGATCCTTTGTCGATACAAAATTAACCACAAAGTCACCGCTGGCTACTTTGTCGCGGACGAAGTGGTAGTCGATCTCAAACATGCTTCGTCCTGGCGTGGAAGACCGGATTTGCACAAAGGTATGTTGCGCCCAAATTGTCACACCATAAAAGTCGAGGACTGCCCAGAGTGTAGCCCTAACTCCCGAAGAAGGAGAAACAATCCACGTGACCTCAGCTGCCACATCAGCTAAGGCCTTATACTCGGCTTCAGTCGAGGAGCGCGCAACTGTCCGCTGTTTCCGTGAAAGCCAAGACACAAGATTTGTCCCCAAAAAAACTGCATAGCCACTGGTGCTCTTCCGGTCGATGGGACAACCGGCCCAGTCAGAATCAGAGTAAGCGTGAACTGAAGTAGTCGGTGAGGGGGACAGTCTCAACCCATAGTCCAGCGTGCCTTTGACGTACCGCAAGACACGCTTAACCATGCCCCAGTGATCTGACGTCGGAGTGTGCATAAACTGACATAAACGGTTGACGGCATATGATAAGTCCGGTCGAGTAATCGTAAGATACTGTAGGGCCCCAACTATCCGACGATACTGTGTGGGGTTATCAAAAGGTTCATCTGACGGAGTGACCGGCTGTGTCGTCGATGCAGGAGTGGATAGGGGTCTACAATCGAGCATACCGGCCCTATTGAGGATATCATTCATGTAACGTCGCTGAGACAAAACAACCCCCGCAGAAGTGTCAACCGTTTCAATCCCTAAGAAAAAACCTGGTTTCCCGAGATCCCGATCTTGAACGCGATGCAAGTCGGTCTACTAGTGTTTAACAAGTGTCGCACTGCTCCCGAGCATGATAATATCATCCACATATACTAATAAGAAAATACTTGATACCCATCCGTACTGTAGTAAAAAAGAGATACATCCGTCTTCGATGCGTTAAACCCAGTAGCAAGGAGAAAGTCATGCAACCGCTTAAAACCAAGCCCGGGTGCTTGTTTAAGCCCATAGAGAGAACGCTGTAAAGTGGCAGACATGGTCCGGATGAATCGGCGTCTTCATACCCTGGAGCTGTTTCATGTATACATCTCCGCTAGACGCCCATTCAAAAAGGCGTTATGCACATCCAACTGTCGCAGTGTCCACTTTGGTTATAGCCAGGGACAGAAGAAGACGAACAGTTGTCGGTTTAACTACCGGACTGAACGGTCAAGAAATCTTCCCGCTACCTGATTAAAGCCTTAGCCACCAGCGAGCTTTATACCGTCACTGACCCACAAGCAAGCCCGTTTGGTGCGGAATACCCATTTGCACCCAATAATGGTTCATTGTGGACAGGCGGGACTAGACTCCAGGTGTATTGTGCAAAAGGGCATTAAATTCTTGATCCCATAGCATCCCCCACTGGGATGACCAACAGCTTGGAATAACAAGTCGACAGTTTGAAACAGCGGTGAGGCTTGAAACTCTTCATTATACCCTGATTGACCACGGAGACGCATGACATGAGCTCGTTCTTGTGGTTGAGCCCGACCCCGGCCCCGACCTCGTGGCCGACCCCGCCCCGAGTAGCTGGGACAGCGGGTTCAATGCTAATGGCGGCTCTTCTTGAGCAATAGGACGGGTTCAGAGTCTCGTGATATTGTGGTACGGGTTGCACCGTAGGTTGCGTGTGAGCAGGCACAATCGGGCCAGATGCCCACGGTACAGGGTGGACCTCAGCTACAGTTGGTGCCAAACCTGAAGCAAAAGGAAAAGCGGTTTCATCAAACCGTACATGACGGCAGACATAAATTTTCCCACTGGATAAGTCCATGCATCTATACCCTCGGAAGGATAAAGGGTACCCCAGGAAGACACAGGGAGTGGACCGAAACTCTATCTTGTGCCGGTTATAAGCCTAAGATAGGGAAAACACAGACAACCGAAGACGCGTAAAAACTGGTAGGTGGTAATTTTTGATTTAGACGGAAATGGGGCTTTCATTAATTTATAACTGAGGTGGGAAGATAATTAATGAGACATGTTGCTGCTCGAGGCAAAGTCCAGTATTGTTGTGGGACGGACCCTTGAGCTAGAAGTGCTAAGCCGTTTCGACAATGTGTCGGTTGCGGCGCTCACTCTCCCATTTTGCTCATGCGTTATGCCACGACTGACGATGATTAATCCTAGATTTTGAAAGGTGACATGGAGTTGCGGTATTCACCCCCTAAATCCGACTGTATGGATTTGATAGAGCGCGAGAATTGTCGCTCTACCAGAACACGAAAAACGTCAAAGATTTTATAGATGTCTGATTTTACCCGTAATGGATAAAACCAGCAATAGCGTGAAAATCATGTACAAAAAGAATAAAATGCGAAGCCACTAGACGAGATAACGGCGCAGTCCCCAGATATCCGTGTACAATAAATCAGTACATTATGCTAGAAGTACTGAGTCTATCTAATGGAAAACGACAAGACTGCCGAGATGGCCCGAAATTAACATAATTTGACGAACGAACAATGTTGCAGAATTTATTCTGGACCAATTTGTGAGGGTGACCGAGCCTGCGATGCCATATCGTGGGTGTTGCCCGGGAACGACGAACGCGAAATGACTCCGTGAACTGGCAACTTTAAAGACCTCCAGAAGTCGGCCTTAAGAAGCACCGCCTTGGTTTTGGAATCTTCACAACGAACAGCTGTCATGAAACTCAAAAAACACAGAATTATCTTTAGCAAATTTTGTACAATAAAAGAGGGACAGTTAAATTTGGAACATGTAACACATTAGACAGAAAAGGTGTTTTGACACAGAGGGGACCGATGCATTCAACCCGCAAATTTTCAGTACCGTTTCCCACTCTCAATGTATCCGGACCAACGTATTCCTCTGATGACGTCAACATTCCGGCTTTCGGAGTCGCGTGGCCGTGGCCCAGTATCGCCAGTACCACGCCTCGGATGACACTGGTGGTCGGGGTCTACCGAAAACGGCAATATGCGCCTGGCGCGGGGGTTGCGTGGTGTACCGCTTGTAGCAGTAAACCGCGTGTGGCCCAGCGCCCTGCAGATTTGACAACGCGGACCCGCCACCCCGCTGATTCCGGCCACCATTACGCTGTTCCGGCCGCACGGCACCACGCCAATTTCTGCCGCCGCGTCCGAACTGCCGTGACCACCCGCACCGCGTCCGCCATTCCCGCTGCCCGATCAGCGTAGAAGGCCGAGTGGGAGCTGCTGCGGTTCCGTCTGCACTGTCATCGCCAAGGATGAAAGTCTGCGGCTTGCAGTGGTCCGCGAGATGGGGAAGCACACCGGAGCATGCGCCTCAACGAAGCCCGTAGGCCCTGTACTCCGGTCGTAAACCACGAATGACGTAAAGTTTTGCTCCGCATTGAAAGAGGCTGACCGGCCTGAGCCAAGGCTTCCACCAACAATTCGGCTTTGCAAGGTAATCGCGGTGTAGCCGCTCCTTGCCGCAGCGCTTGAAACTGCCCGAGCAGGCTTAAACATCTCGCCTGTGTGTTGGAACGAGAGCCGTGCAGATGGATTTCCAGACAGCAGCGCGGTGTCTCGGCCAACCGCGAGATGGATACTTCGTCTGACATCGAAGAGATGAGAAGGCTGAGGATGGACTGGTCCTGGAGGAAACCCCAGCTTATGCGCCGGTTGGGAGTCGCCGGGGCGTGGTGGTGGCGGAGCCCGACTGCCGAGCGGAAGCGGGAAAATGCCGGGGCATGGGTGTGTGCGTCCACGTAGCCAATATCTTGACCTCTGAGAACGGGAAGTTGGTTCTCCAGAAAAAAATTTCTCGAGTCAATTTCATCAAGATAAAGTGATGGGCTCCGGACAACGGATTTCCGGTTGCCGGAGCTTGGCCGCCGCCGCCGGCGGTGGACGGAGTTCTTTCAGAGGAAGTCGACATGTGATCGGGTAAGAGGGGAATTTTTGGTGTTTTGCGGTGGAGATCGAGATTAGGCTGATACCAGATGAGAATTCAAAATCAGCTCTATTCAGGAAAGATAGGATTACAGAGAGTATATCTGAAACACTTCTAACTGTTCCTATCTAACAGGTTATTAACTGAGGACTAATTCTAACCACACATAATAACTATATGTTACAAATATAAAATAAACTAATATTACTCACAAGAATAAGTTTACAAATTGAACCTACAATCTGCTAAGTACTTTTTTTTCAATTTGAAACAAATAAAATGTTACAACTTTAAATACTTTAAGGTAGTAATTTACTAATTATTATGTAATTAGTATGCTAGGTAGACAATCCTCACTTTTTACAGAATGACTATGTCTTAGTTGGTTTGCCTGTGTCTGTGTATAGTCTTTTAAGAAATGTACGTGCAACGGTGTTCATAGAGCCAAAATTTAAAGTCCAGCCTTATCCGTAACATAAAATGGGCTAGCCCCCAATCCGTCCGTTGTAGCAAACAGCTAGGCCGCCGGCTATGCCAGCCCAAAGGGTCGAGTTTGGATTGGACTTCGGGCTAACTCATCCGTTTGACATTTCTAATCTAACATGACTATAGACGTAGATTTTTTAAAAAAAATGTGCGGTAAGTCGGTTAATTCTGCTAACCAATGAATTAAAAAGATATATTTATACGCTATGTGGTAACAAAAAAATTTTCCGTATTACATATATATCCTAGTTTTATTTGGTCAATTCACTAATATTTAATTAATATTGAAATTTGCAAATTTTTAATAATTATTTGGAGATATTTTTCTAATTTGAATAATCTCCACGTTTATTATAGCGTGCGAAAGTAGCCTTTAAGGAAATGTAATGTATATTGAAAACGTATTTGCAACGTCAAATGAGTGAATGACACAAACACACATATAAAAAGTGGCAATCTTGAAATGAATTATTTGTGATCATAGTAGAGTTGGAGTTTATAGAATAAGAAAATGGGTTTGGTAGAGTTTGCTTTTCATGCTTCTTGCTTCATGGCCTCTATGCGTCTAACATAGGTATCAATATGCTCTCTCATCTTTTAAAATTTTCAATAAAAATGCCTATTTTTCAACATATATAATCCGTTTTGACTTGATAGATTTGATTGTTTTTGGTTTGATGATCTGATTCTGATCTGTGCGGCGAGATAGTAGTGGCTGATGAGTCTTGCATTGATACATGCGATGGGTGATCCTTTGCTCATCAATATGCGTCGCTAGGCATTTCAGCAGCGGTGAATGCAAAAAACAACCAATGGGGACATCCTTGCTGCTGCAAGCAATGAGATTCATTTCCATCCATTTAATGTGTTTTAAAACTATTTTAGAATGAATCTTCATGTCTTGGCATCAAATATACTATAATCATTTTGGCTCACTAAATATGCATATCCTTTTAGTCTAAATAGCATATTACCATATATAGATCAAAAAAATCTAAACAGCATCGTTTTGAAATAATACGCATTATTTTTGATTCAAATTTTATCTTATTTATTGACGGACAAATTCCTTATAACTTTGGCTCCGTTAGAAATTTTTTTTTTTTTTTTTGAAAACAAAATTCATATATTGCTAACTTAATTCCAAAGGAATAAAAGATGGGAGGGACTCGGTCCATACTGAACGTTCATGAACCGCCCTTACATGTTTAACTAAGGCATGAGCCACCAGATTGGTGCCTCTGCGTACAAACTGAATTGAATGAACTGGGAAAGAGTTAAACAACCGTAAACATGAATCTAAAACAATGCCAAGATACGAACGATAAGAATTGATGTCCCGAAAGCTATCCACGAGAACAGCGCAGTCTGTCAAGATAACAATGTTATGATAATTGTGGTCCTGTAGCTATGAGAGAGCCTCACGTATTGTCATAGCTTCAGCTAGGAGGGGATCATATGGACAAGTGAGAGGGCCATTTACTGCTGCTATAAAAACACCTTCCGGACTACGTACATAGAAGTCGAAAGTTGGGGCGTGTTGGGGTCCATAAAACCCCCGCATTCGTACTACATATCACAGCGTCCTGGGGGAGGGATGCGGCTGCTTGGTGCGGTCGGGAATGCAGTACTCCATGCGGCAGTTGTGGCAGAGCAGCCCGCGTGCTTGTACTCGGCGTCGGACTGCCGAGGGCATTGGAGCTGCTCCATGCGGCCAGGCACGATGAGAGGAGGCACACAGCTGCGTCGGGGTAGGCAAAGCAAAGTCCCAAACCGCCATGTTCCGGCCTTCCATAATTCGTAGAGTATTCCACATATTTGTTCTTTTAGAAAACCAGCATATATTGCTGAGTTCCCAAGCCAAAGCTCCACCCACTGCATAAAATCATGATCATCAAAGTTAGGGATTTGGAGTTGTGAAATATTCCACACATGTCTAGCATAAACACAGTTGCATAAAATGTGCATAACATCCTCTTCAAGAATCCCACAAGCAGGGCACATTTTGGATCTCCACCCTTCTTCTAATTAAATTAGTAATTGATGGCAAAATATTAGTAATGGCTCTCCATAGAAAAATCCTCCATTTTGGAGGAACCTGTAATTTCCAAATGTTGTTCCATAAAGCATCGCAAGGCCATTAATCTCTCCAAGCTGCTTATAACCATTTTTAACCGTATATATTCCCCTAATGTCTCCCGACCAGTACCAATCATCTTTAAAATCCACACATACGGGGGTCTGTAGAATCAAATTAGCATCCCTGGGAATAAATAATTGCAAAATTAAATCCTGTTTCCAAATCCCCTGGTCATGATCTATCAAGTCAGCCACCATCAAATCAGGATGTTGCGTAGGCTGATCTGAGTGAACAAACAAGTCATGAGGGTCAGGCAACCAAGGGTGGTCCCAGACTTTAGTCATTCTTCCATTGCCAACTCTCCGCCTACAACCACTACGAACAAGGTCCTGGCTGACCATTATGCTTCTCCACACATAACTTGGATTACCACCAAGTGTGGCCTCATAAAAAGTAGTGTTAGGGAAATACCTTGCTTTTAAAGATCCTTGCCACTAAAGAGTCCAGGCTAGTCAACAATCTCCACCCTTGCTTTCCTAGAAGAGCCAAATTCAATTCATGCAGCCTTTTAAAACCCATGCCTCCATACTTCTTGGGTACACACATCTTGTCCCATGCCAACCAGTGAATGCCATCTACCACCATTACTCTTACCCCACCAGTATCTATTCATGAGCCTTTCCAGTGAGAGCACATAAGTCATAGGTAACAGATATATACTCATAGTGTAGATCGGCATTGCCTGTGCCACACTTTCAGCAGCACTCTTTACCTGCCATAGATAACAGTCTCTTATTCAGGAGCCAAACCTCTGTTTTAACTTCTGCTCAATATACGAAGAAAAAACCACTTCCTTTTCTTTCCAATGACTGAGGGGAGACCCAGAATTTCCCAAAATCCTCTGCTTGCTCAAGCTTCTAGCTCATAGCATATCATTCCTGACCCCCAAGGCAGTATTACGGCTAAATGAGATATTGGATTTATGGAAATTAACATATTCCCTGAAAATTCCTCATAAACCGCTAAACATCGTTTCACCTCCATAGGTTTCCTGCATATTAGCCTTAAAAAACAGAAGGCTATCATCCGCAAAGAAAATATGCGAAATAGATGGGGCTCCACGAGCTACCTGCAACCATGCATCCGTCCTTTTGCCTGAGCATCCTGCAATAATAGAGACAAGCCTTCTGCACATATAATAAAGAGATACGGAGATAGTGGATCTCCTTGCCTTAGCCCCCTAGATGGAATTATTTCGTTGCTCGGCTTCCCATTTACCAACACCCTGTTCCTAACAGACCGTACACAGAGCATAATAAGACCGCCCATTTTTCATCAAAAACCCGAGTCCAACAACATACGCTCCACGAAGAGACCACTCCATTCGATCATTAGCCTAGCCAATACTAATTAAGGGCCGCCCACCCTACCTGGCCTAAGCTTTTCCTTCGTAAATTGAATGGCCAACCTCAGACGCAATGAGAATATTGTCCGAGATAACCTTGCCAGGCAAAAAAGCACTCTGCGGACCCGAAACTAATATTATCAAGCAA
>VALG01015695.1:0-14062 GCA_009835305.1 Ipomoea purpurea | reverse complement strand
ACGGTTGCGTTGGCCTATATTACGGATCGGATTAAATATTATATGGAATATGGCTGAGTTTGTTTTGTTATATTTTCACGATTTCCAATATAAAATTATGTGGCAATTTTTCTCATCCTGAAAACACCACAGGCACCGTTTGTTTTTTATTTTTTCGAACCAAATACAAAATCTTAATAATTAGGATAGAAATATATCAAAATAAATAAAATCTTGTAGAAGAAATTTCTTCAAACAAATTGAGTCCATACTCCGTAGTATAAATATTAGAGCCAAATCACCAAAAGTTTTGAAGTTGAGTAAATCTCTCTTTCTAGTTCTTTTTTCCAATATCCTTGAGGGCACATATCTGCTCCTCACTCATGCCGGGCATCACAGACACAACAAGTTCCTTCTACCCCGGAAGATTGCTTGGCGACTCACGATTTACCTTCCAACTGACTTTTAAGCAAAAGTACGCTCTATGGGTTTAAGATTAGTTTAGCATAACTTGGAAAACGTTAAAAAAAGAAACTCCTTCTACTACCAAATTCATCCTTGGTCTTTGTGAGCAGAGGCTTCATCAATTGGAAGCCTGAGAGTCATCCTTTGTGTTACCATTCCCCGTGAGAAGACTCACAAATCCATCATTTCGAGATCATCAAATAAGCTTAGTAATTCTGTGCGGGACAACATAGTGAAGACTGAATGAATTCATAGTATGGGCGGAGAAGGAAAACTAACCTTATCTTCAAGCTTCGTATCGGTGTTGGTCGATCTCCGAACAAAGTGAGCATTTAGCAGACCGTTATGTAGATAGGAAAAATAGATATCTCACCAAAGCTCGTTAGGCGGTTTTTTCTATGATTAATTATGAGACGTCTAAGCGATTAGTTACTGGCCTGAATTGAGGTTTAAGATCTGAGGGCTGGAAGCATCCGGTGCTCGAACGGTTATAGGTACGCTGAACAGGGGGCTCCGCAGCCGGACAGGCATTAGGCTTATGAGGGCGAGCGCATGGGAGCAATACGGCGCAGCTTGCGGGTAGATAAACCGAATAATACTTTGTATTATATTATAACATGCTATGATTAATTATCTAATTCTAATAAAATAAATAAATTAATAGATAATAGACTAAATATTCATTTAAATATAATAAATATAATACTATAAAGTACGTATAAATCTCAAGAAATACAAAAATCGAAAAATAACAATTAATTATCTAATCATTGTGGAGGGCGGATCAGATAGAATTGATGGAGTGTGATGGATGTTATATTCTTTTGTTGCTGAAACTCTTATTTGATATATTGAGTTACTCCGTATGTGGCAATCTAATATTGAATTAGCAAATTATCCCTTTCGTTGTTTTGATGGTTCGGTACTCAATAATGCATGGCATAAGTAACTTGCATTGTGTTAATTGGTTTGGTTAACTTACATTGTAACTTTAATTTAAGTTAACCTATATAGTGAAATTGGATTTTAATTGCTAACATTATGAACTATTAAATGAAGCTTTCTTATTTTGCAAGTCTAGGTAACTGAGATTAAAAAGATATAATGTCCAACATTTTTTTCAACATTTATTTTATTTAGTGGCCCTTTAATGGAGTAATATCAATGGAAAATTCTAGAAGGTAAAAAGCATACGGAAAAGATGCCACTTTCCTAAATTAGCTACCAATGGAATAATGTAATTTAATTTACTTTTAAAAAAAAAAAATACTCATTACCAAGTGGCATGTAATATTAGACTACAGGTAACTTTGTTTGTGGTTCAGAAAAGTTATCAAACACATGTAGCCTCCATTTATTTTTGTTGTGATTCAGAAAAGTCATTAGAAAATTCATTAGACACAGATACTATCCAATTACCTTTGTTGTGGTTAGAAAAGTTATAAAATCGCATGTAGTTAGTTTCCATTTTATAAGTTTGTTGCGATTCAGAAAAGTCATCAGTCAAAAGTACCCTCACAGTTGCCTTTGTTGTGGTTCAAAAAAATCACCAACTATAAGTACCGTCTAATACATTTTTATGGTTCAAAAAAGTCATTAGATCAAAACCACAGGTATCCTCCAGTTACCTTTGTTTGTGGTTCAAAAAAAGTCATCAACCATAGGTACCCTCCAGATTCTTTGTTGTAGTTCAGAAAAGTCATTAAACAACAAGTACCTCTAGTTAGGTACATACCTTTGTTGTGGTTTAGAAAAGTCATTAAATTATATTTGCCAGCTAGTTACCTTTGTTGTGGTTTAAAAATAATCTCAAATCACATGTACCCTCCAATTACCTTTGTTGTGGTCCAAAAAAGCCACCATACCATATGTACCCTCTAGTTGTGTACCTTTGTTGTGATTCAGAAAAGGCATCAAACCACGAGTTCCCTCCAATTAGCTTTGTAGTGGTTCAGAAAAGTTATCATTTCAAGGGCCACCTACAGCTACCTTTGTTTTGTCAGAAAATGCATAAGATCATAGGTAGGATAGAGTTACCCTTTGTTGTTGTTTAGAAAAAGGCGTCAAACCATAAGAACCCTCCAGTTACCCTTTGTTGTGATTCAGAAAAGTCGTCACCCAAGGGTATAGTACCCTCCAGTTACCTTTTTGGTAGTGCAAAAAAAGCATCCGACCATGGGTGCCCTCAAAATTACATACCATTTAATATTGTTCAAAAAAATACATCAAGCCATATAATCTTCAAAATTACCCTTTGTCGTCATAAAAGGCATCAGGTCATAAGTATGTACCCTTGAGTTACCTTTGTTGTGTGGTTCAGAAAAGGTACCATACCATAGGTACTCTCGAGTTACCTTAGATGTGAGTTAGGAAACAAAAGACATCAAACTCATAGGTACCCGGCTTGATACATGGTTTTGCCGTGGTTGTGGTTTTTGCATTGTTGTGTTTGCAATATTACGGATTAAATATTAACTTGAGTTGTTTGTTAATATTTTCTAAAATAGTGTTTCAGGATATTTGCAAACACTTGGGGGAGATGTGTGTGGAGTGAATGACAGTTCAATCAAGTACTTTTTTTCATGAACTAGGTACATGCAATTCGGAAGGTAATTTTGTTTTGTTTTTTAAAATTTATTTACCATTCTCTATTTTTTAACAGTGAAATATAATTTCAGACATGCAATTCATTGAAGCTTAATTACATGTCTCCAGTTACTTTTGTTGTGGTTCAGAAATGTTACACATGTACAAGATTTTTGGCCGATACCCTCTAGTTACCCTACACATACCCTCTAGTTACCCTTGTTGTGGTTCAGAATAGTCATCAAACCACCTGTACCCTCCAGTTACCTTTGTTGTAGTTCAGAAAAGTCATCAAGCCATAGGTACGCCTCCAGTTACTTTATTTGTGGTTTAGAAATGGCATCGATCCTACCCTCTAGTTACCTTTGTTATGGTTCAGAAAAGGCATCAATCCTACCACTCTAATTACCTTTTGTTGTGGTTATGAAAATGTCATCATCTCACTGGTACCCTCAATTACCTTTGTTGTAGTTCAGAAAAAGCATAAATCATTTACGGTACTGAACTACCTTCGTTGTTGTTCAAAAAAGGTGCCAGACCATAGGTACCTTCCAGTTGCCTTTGTTGTGATTTAGAAATCATCCCATGAGGTACCCTTCAGTTACATTTTCTGAACTACAACAAAGGTAACTGAAGGGTACCCATGGGATGATTTCTCGTCCGACATGCAATGCATGATTTCTGAGGATCTAAATGAATGCAATTTTACCATTTTTACCTTTCGTTGTTTGGTGGGTTCGGTGTGTGGAAAAGTTATGCTTGTTTTAAACATGTGGAAATACATTTGAGATACCATCTACAAGTAATAACGATATATCTTTAAAATCTGATAATCAAGCATGGGAAAAAATAATTATCAATAATACGTCAATTCATTTACATATAAGAATAATTAATGATACTATAATGATATATTATATATAATATCTATTATATAACCAATATATTACGATATGTATAATAATAAATATATATATATATTATAGATGTTAATTACTTGAATAATACGATAATTTATTTATTATTATTATTTATTTATTACTTTGATGCATGTAAACAAGCCTGCATGCCACACAAAGAAATAAATTAGGTATATATGTATATGTACGAAATTGCATGCAGCAAACCAAGGATGTTGATTTGTTTCTTCATTCGGCTAAACTTGTTTCGTTTCCAACATTCTAATGTTAAACACGAAACATTGATTTGTTTCGTTAATTTCATGCGCCCGAAAGGAAAAGACCATGCAGCAAGGCCGAAAGGAAAAACCATCCAAGGATTCGTGTAATTTAACGTGACCTGAATCCTTCCTTTCGTTAAGCCGAATTGAACAGAACGTATCAACTCGTTTCACCCGAATCTTTCGATTCGTTAAATTAACAAATTGATACAACCGAATCCATCGTTAGAATATACGATTTGTGCAAACAATTTGTACGCAACATTCATATTTCTCAACTTACTTTCTACCAAACTAAAAATAATTTATAACTCCACAACACCAAATATTATTTAAGCTTTTCATGGTAGTTGATCTGAACCATTAATTTTCTATATATAATCTCTAACATTCCTCCTCCATTTATATAGTAAAAATTAATACTGTACCAAGATAGATCCAAAACTCATGCATAAATGAAAGTGTCTTAGAGATTGAACTTTCACATAGTATTATATGCGTTACATTAATTCGAATTGCAGTGATGGACGAACCTTGAATCACGCAGTCTCTTTGAAGTAACGTAGATATAACACACACAAGTTTTACAGTCATTACAACTCACTGTAACTTGACACTATTATGGCCATGTGTCCGTATCCATTAATGAGCACATACCAAGTAAAGCCAAACTTGTTTGAAGCGGCCTCACTTCATGCTCACAGAGGCTAATCTTTTACCTCATGCCGGCATCTTGCACTTTTTCAAAAGATCAGTTAAGAGTAAAAACTCATCCCTACAACAATGCAGAACCAAGCATCACCTTTTCTTTGGATTATATTTTAATTAAACTTTTGATGCTTGCAATCACAAATGAATATCATCTACATTGAACTCAAGGTCTAACGTAATACTTAGACGTGAGTTAGCTTTCTTCACTTGCAATTTTAATTTAGGTTTCCGTATCCCTTCCGATGAACCATGTCCCTTGCAAGACTCTTGCAAACGGATCCGTTAAATTAAACCGGACCGTACAAAGTGCAGTGCTACAACACTATTACTAGGATTTTCCACATAGCTAATCTCAAGCACATGTGCCTTCACTTGCCATTATAAACATTGTTTATATGATATGGCCAATGTAGTAGCATTGCCATAATGTACTAAACTGGTGACATCGTTTTGGCCAAAACCGAATCTAAATAATCAAATTCTTAGCCAATCAACTTGTTGCAAGTCAAAGCCAAAGCAAGAAATTCATTATATTGCCGTAGTTGAAAAGCAACTTTGCTTTTATTGAACCCATAAGCAACACTCCTCCAAGCATAAATCCATATGCTAAATGAGGAACAAGTTTCATGATTACACATTCAACTGGCATTAGAATTATCTTTCCAGGATGAAATTTTCTATTAAATATACTAAACCATAATTAATGGTTTTATTCAAGTATATCAAAATTTCTTTAATCTCATCCACTTAGCCACTGAACATGATGATATATAGAATTTTAATATTCTATTAATGAACAGGCAATAAATATTTAATTGATTATACCGGAACCACTTTATAGGTTTCTAGTCAATAAATATTTATATCTTGCAATTCTACAACCAAGAATTTCAATATCATGTTGAACTATTAGCAGTAAGAACTTCTTAAAATAAAAAATTCAACTCCTCCCCATTTTGAGACATCATCACTTTGGAGAATAAACCTCCTCCATTCAGAGAACATCAACTTTGGAGATAACCATTTTGATTTTAAGCTTTTTAACTTTCATGTTTTCTAACTAAAGAATCATACCAACTTAAATCTAATTCCATTGATTTTAAATTTAAACTTTCTTCTCATCTGCTAATGTTAGCCATACAGATAAACTAGTAAACTTTCTTTGGAGTTTCCAGAATTTAACACATTCTTCAATAATGAGAAACTTTGTGTTAAGGCATTCATAAATTTTTATGAATTTTCATTATGCATATCTCATGCATAAAACTTTCTGCATTCCATAGAAATATAACAGAATATTTCAAAGGCATTATGGCTTTATCAGAAATATTAATAACATAATATTTCAAAGCTTTCCCAAGGATAAAACATCTGTGTGCTTAAATTAATCGATAATTTCATGCATGACATGAATTTTTCCAACTTACAATCATTAAACATGTAACCATGCATAGAAAAAAAGAAATTGACAATACCAATTAATCAAATTTGATTAATTTACCGCAGCACCCAAGATCAACATATTATATATGTATCTTGTATACTAACTATGCAACCGAGACAAATCTCAATATAAAAATATTTATACACATGCATAGACATGTCCTTGTATTTAACAGGCTTTGCAAAACTCAAAAAAGTCTCATGCAAATCTTCTAGACATAATCCAGAACTAAACAGTAAGTAAAAATAACACTTACAATCCTGCCGATGCCGAGACAAAGATATAAAAGGTACTGTACGATATGATCTCATCCTGTAAATTATATTTCCTTGATAATCATCATTCCGACTTTGATACGCTGAAACACCACACCCACTCTAGGAAAGTACACATCTTCTCATGCCAATTAAATCATTGCTAATAAATGATTTATTTATATAAACATTTTCACATCTCACTAATCATCTTGGCATACTTGATACCTCATGATTTTTGTGAAGATGAAAATAGACTGCATAACATGATCAATCTATATGTACTGCATGCAAACCCACGATCTGCCATGAACACCATGAAATCATCTACACAGAATTCTTGTACATAAACAAAGACAAACCCAAGAGTGATTTATGTCATCCTCCCATCACAATATTCGAAATCTCATTCCGAAAATATTACCGAATGGAAACTGTTATTTCACGCCTAACATCTTGCTTCAAAACTTTCAAGACAAGACCACATGATCACAGGTTTATAACCTTTAAAGCTTATAGATTGTTGGAAAAGTAGCTTGTAAACTGTAATACATTTGAGATAAAACAATAATACAGAATACTAACAGGGAACAAAAACTGGATCATTTGATATCTTCAGGCTGTAATCACTTTCCTATAAGCTTTAAATCTCCCTCTATAAAAGCAACAAGGTTCAAGATTTAATCTTATGGGATACAAGAAGATGAATGAATTCTCAAGTTGCTTTGTTTGAGAATTTTCTTATAGAATTGTAAGCCTGTGAAAATTCTTGGTTTCCTGCAAGTTTTTGCTATAAATTTTGCTGTGTTTCAGATGTTCTCCAATATTTATAGATGTAAATATAATTGTTTAGGAGAAGTTACATGGAAGTTCTTATTTGAATTTGAAAATTAACTTCATAATATATTCTTAACTGGATATATTCAAGCATGGGGAAAATATATATACGTAATCATACATATAAGATACATAGTATATATAATTATATCTATAATATATATATATATAATATATATATATAAATATACTATTTATTTATTATATTTATTACTTTGGTGCATGTAACAAGTACTGCATGCCCACAAAAGAAATAATAGTATATATGTATTATGTACGAAATTGCATGCAGCAAACCAAGGCTGTTGATTTGTTTCTTCTCGGCTAACTTGTTTCGTTTCCAACATTCTAATGTTAAACATGAAACATTGATTTGTTTCGTTAATTTCATGCGCCCGAAAGGAAAAACCCAAGCAGCAAGGCCGAAAGGGAAAACCATCAAGGATTCGTGTAATTCAACAACGTGACCGAAATCCTTCCTTCGTTAAGCACGAATTGAACAGAACGTATCAACTCGTTTCACCCGAATCTTTCGATTCGTTAAATTAACAAATTTGATTACAATCAATCCATCGTTAGAATAACGATTTGTGCACAACAATTTTGTACGCAACATTCATATTTCCCAACTTACTTTCTACCAAAACTTAAATAATATTTATAACTCCACAACACCAAATATATTTAAGCTTTTCGCATGGTAGTTGATCTGAACCATTAATTCTCATTCACTATATAAATCTCTAATATTCGGTACTCAATAATGCATGGCATAAGTAACTTGCATGGAGTTAAATTGGTTGGTTAACTTACATTGTAACTTTAATAAAGTTAATATATAGTGAAATTGGATTTTAATTGCTAACATTATAAACTATTAAATGAAGCATGAAGCTTTCTTATTTTGCAAGTGTAGGTAATTAACTGAGATTAAATATATATGTCCACATTTTTTTCAACATTATTTTATTTAGTGGCCCTTTAATGGAGTAATATCAATGAAAAATTCTAGAAGGTAAAAAGCATACGGAAAAGATGCACTTTCCTAAATTAGCTACAATGGAATAATGTAATATTATTAGTTTTTTGTTGTTGAAATACTCATGTTTTACCAAGTTATATCTGTTCTATATCAAATTTAAATTACTAATATCCATTGGAAGTGGCCAATGACCTTATGGTCAAGTGGTATGAAATGACTTTTTTTCAAATAAAAGGTCATGAATTCTAGCTTCAGTATTAATTTTTTTGTGCTTCAATAGGTAGGTAAAAGTTTGACAAATTCCTAGACGAATTTCTAATTCTTGTTTCTTCTTCAATTACTTAATACCAATCCAAGTAATTTCTCCTTTGTCTTAGGGTGATAAAACTTATTATATAGTATAGGATAGTGTGAATAAAAGCCTGTTTATTCCAACATTGTATTTCCTTGATCTCGGTTCCATATATCCATAATTTTTCCTAACATCAAGATGGAGGAGCAACACAGCTGCACTTAAGCTATTCGTCACCAACACAACAATGCTGTTATTACCTCCGACCATACGGAATATTTATTGAATGTTTTTGTTCTTAGTTTAATGATGACGGGGTCCAACAAATCCAGTTCAGTTTGAATCATCTCGCCTCCAGCTCCTTCCCACTGGTACCCTAGCCTATAGTTACCTTTGTTGTACGTGGCTCAAAAAAGGCATCAATCCTTGTTAGAGATTTATATAGTAAAGAGAGTTAATGGTTCAGATGAACTACCATGAAAAGCTTAAATAATATTTGGAGTTGTGGAGTATGAATATTATTTTAGTTTGGTAGAAAGTAAGTTAGGAAAAATGCTTTGGAACCAAAGTTTAATGATTCGTTAGTGTTAACGAATCGTTAGTTTTAACGATTCAATGCATTAATCGTTTCGATGGTATCAAATCAAGTTTGACGAATTGATGTACAATTTGTTAAATTTCGTGTTAATGCACACTTCATTATTTATTCAAATGGTTTCGGTAAAGGCTTAACGAAAGTTTAATTTCGTGATTTGCCTGGATGCGTGAAATGAATTAACGAAAGTTGATGGACCTTTTGTTGATTTCATTGGTTAAAGCCAAATGGTTTCATTAGTTAAAACGAAATGATCAGGTAATAAACAATGAGGTTCACGAATCTATGCATGATTTGGTTGGCATCTTTCGGCCAAATGACATTAACGAAATTAAAGCTTATTTAAAAAGCATTTCATTTCGTTTGCATCTTTCGGCCAAATGATATTTAACGAAATTAAAGCTTATTTCAAAAGCCTTTCATTTGGTTTGTGTCTGCCGCATGCATGCTTTTAAGTATTAATATATATTATTTTGTTAGTTTATTTATTTATTTTGCATGTTTGCATGCAATGAATTAATAAATAATATATATATAATATATATATATATAGTATATAATATATATATATTATATATATATATATATAATATTTTACTTTGTAATTTTGTATGCAGTGCATGAACCTATGAAGGTCCATATGATATGAATATATATAATATTCAATTATATGTTTCCCATGCTTGATATATCAGATAAGATATATCTTATGGAAGTTAAGTTTTAAATTTAAATAATTAACTTCCATGTAACTTCTCCAAACTGCTGTATTTGCATCTATAAATATTTGGAGAAATGTCTGAAAAGAAACATGCAAAAAATAAACTTGCATTATACTGAGATATTTCACAGTACTGCATTTCAACAGGAAGTTCTTTAAACAAGCAACTTAAGAATTTCATCATCTTCTTGTATCCCATAAGATTAAATCTTGAACCTTGTTGCTTTATATAAGGGAGATTTAAAGCTTATAGGAAAAGTGAATCACACGCCTGAAGATCTCGTTTCCTCACTTCCTATTCTCAAACACTCCATTTTTCCAACAATCTATAAGCTTTAAAATTTCTGTTTCTGAGGAAGGATGAGTTCTGGACTTCTGGACTTTGCAAACCAACTTCCCTAAGTTGGAGCAATTTGAAGGCGTGGGCTTCCGTAGGTGGCAGAAGAAGATGAAGTTCCTCCTTGCGGCTCTGAACGTGGCATACGTACTAAGTACCCCAAAGCCGGAGACAGGAGGATGAGAATCTTGAAGGGCCTACTCGCCGGAGATCTAAATGGGAGAATGATGACCTTGCTTGTCGCGGACCATATTTCTGAGGACGTATGTTAACCCTTTGATATTTATCAGTATGAGATGAATCATCAAAGGACCTCTGGATGTACTTGAGACAAAGTACATAATCCGAGGATGCCTCCAGTTAAGAAATTCCTGGTAAGGGTGAATTCAATGATTATAAATGGTGGACAATCGTCCGGTCATGGAACAATTCATGAGATTGTCAGGCATACTTGACAAATGACCGGGCAAACATGTTATGAATATGGATGATGTCATAGCATTGCCAGTATAGTGATAGAGTTGGCCCCCTTCTTGGAAAACAGGTAGGTGACAACGGTACTGAACCAAAATAAAAAGGAAGAAACCCTTACCATGTAAGGTGTGCGCACGTGTGCGTGGCATCGTACGCTGTGCGGTTGAGGAGTGGGGAATCAGGACTGCAGAGTAAAGTGACGTAGAGCACTGCGTCGGCGGGTGCAGAAGGTCACGCGGCGGCGGTCAGTGGTCTGGTCAGTCAGACTTATGGTTGGGATAACGGGCCAAATCGACGAGTGGGGAAGCTGCGTAAAGAAAAGGGAAGCCAGGAAAGGCGCGACCAAAAGTTCTTCAAAGTTTAAGGAAGGAACAGGAAAAGGAAAAGGAAGAAGTCCATTCTGTACTCATGCTGGTGGTGCAAACGGTCCGAGCACTTAAAAAGGAGACTGTGTAAATCTGAAAAAAGCAAGGCAGCGAAATGGAAGCGGTAAAACATTCTGGATCATCCAGGGACCGTCGGCCAAGGGAAACAATGAACCGGTACTAAACAATAATTAATTTGTTCGATGAGGTACTGAAAAGTTTCGATGTGCGTGATGAACTGGAAAAATGTTCAGTGCAGACTGAGACTCGTGGCTGGGTGACACTGGGGAAAGCCAGGACAATTCTGCAAGCAATTTTTAAGATTTATTAAAGTCTGAATGATTTGTCCAAGCCGTGTACATGGGAAATTGATTCCATGTGAAAGTCAAGAGCATTGGACAAGTTAGTTGTGTGCTTACTTCTGGAAAGAAGTTGAACTCACAGATGTTGTATCAATGCCCCAGGATGTTAAGAAAAAATTTAGTTTCTGGGCTTGCTATTAAAATAACAGTTGGTGTTACAAACGTTTGGTCTTTCGAAGCAGACTAGATTTGGTTTATCCCTAAGGGCCGTGTGATATCTTTCTTGTAGGCCAAGATTCGATCAAAACAATATGTTTAAGTGAGTTGAAATATATACGCTCCAGAAGCCGCGGTCTTTCCCATCCATTGACCTTTGGGCGCGATACGCCCAGATGTGGTGCCCTGGGCGCCCCGGGCGGCTGGTCTGCGGTCGCGGCCGGGGCTGAAGCAAGCGGTTTTGCGCTGTGTTGGCGCCCGAAACAAGTTTAAAACACACTGTTTGGATACAATGCCGAATAAATTTTTTCGTACATCTTTCTGCCATGATGAGGCACGTGTCTGGAGGTGTTCAACTTCTTTCCAGAGTGAGAGCAACTTACTCAACTGGTGTCCATATGCCTTTGCTTTCACCATGGAATTTTCCCTGTACAGCTTGGCCATGCAGTGCAATTGGTATAAATCTGATTAAGGTCCTTGCAGACGATGTCTGGTGCGGTCCCAGTCAACCCACACGAGTCATCGGGTTGCATGACACAATTGTCAGATTGATCATGCGAATGAAATTTTCAGTACTTCAGACAACAAGATTATGTATTTTACTTGTTTCCATGGGCACTTCCGGCTGCGATGATAGCGCAATTTGTTACCTTCCATTTGTGCCTTTGTTTTTCCAGATTCCACAGTTTTTTTTAAGGTGTGGAGCCGTTGCACACCCGCATGTACAGATGCTTTTTCCTTTTCCTGTCTTCTTATTCTTCGTTAACGTTTGACAGAATTTGGGCTTTCGTGGGCGTTTCCCTGATTTCCTATTACGGTTCCCATTGGATTTGCCTTATCAAATGAGTTGATGACAGAGACCTGATGCCCCTCGGGGTGCCTTGCGCTCGCGCTTCTTATTTCTTTGGGTCTGATTCCGCTCCTTAAGCCCGGTGAAGGTCGATGGGCTCCCAGACTGGTTGTCCATGGTAAGAGTTCTTCGCTTTTTATGTTTGTAAGGTACGGTGTGTACGTTTTTCCAGAAGGGGGCGCTGGGTTCAATGGATTATGGCAATTGGTGATATGTCCTCCGCCTCCCCAGTATTCATATGTGTGTTGCTTTTCCAAGGTCTCCTGACAATCTCATGGAATGGTTCGATGAGGACGATTGTCGATCATGCTTTGATAATCATGAAGTTGAACGTTACCAGGAATTCTTATGGAGGCCTCGGTTATGTTACTTTGTTAAGACATCCGATGTCTTTGATTATTTTCTCTTATGATTAAATATCAAAAAAGGGTGTCAGACATACGTTCAGAATAGTGGGTCGGCAGAGCAGGTCATCATTTCCCATTTTGAGTCTCCGGCGAGTAGCTCAAGATTCTATCTCCTGTTCTGAGGCTGTTGGCGTATTAGTAGGTATGCCAGTTCCAGCGCAAAGGAGGCTTGCATTTTTTGCACCTGCGGAGTGCGCAGCTATCAGAATTGCTCGAACTTAGGGAGTTGGTTGCAAAGTCCGAGGAAGTCCAGAACGTCATCTTCTCAGAAACGAAATTGTTAAAGCTTAGGTAGATTGTTGGAAAAATTTGAGTGTTTATGAGAATAGGGAAGTGAGAGGAAGCGAAGATTTCAGGTGTGGTGATCACTTGTCTATAAGCTTTAGAAATTCTCCTTTAGTATAAAGCAGACTAGGTTCAAGATTTACTCTTATGGAATACAAGGAAGATGAGATGAATCTTGAAGTGTGGTTGTTTAAGACTGTTCCTGTTGGAATTGCCCAGTACTGGAAACGCTGGGCGCTAGTCGAGAGGCCACCTGCCCCGTATATGCACGTTTAATTTGATTTGCATTTTCTTTTCGCAGATTGTCTCAAAGCCTACTTCCGTATAGTGCTAATACGCGTTTGGAGAACGATTACCATGGAAGTTCCACCCAGCCATTACTTTAACATCTAAACTACTTCCATAAGAAGTATGAGTCGTCTATGCCCCTGTAGTCCCTCAAGCCATGGCCCGGGAAACGCGCTATAATTGAATATATACTCGGCCTAATGCTATCCTTATCTCACTTCCATCACTGGACCCTTCATAGGTCATGCACTGCATTACACAATTACAAAGTAAATAATACTACTCACTACACACGACGCTATCATCACACTAGTTTACCACCTACCATCCCCACACACCACCGCCCATACTTACTACGCAATCACCCTTACTATATCTATTTGGTAATTCAACACATTAACCATCATATGTATTAAATACAACAAAAATTATTTTATGATGAATTAAAAACCTCAAGGAATATTATTTATAATTATCATACCTACTTTTCTA